>JAMPIV010021331.1:0-76193 GCA_024509875.1 Oreohelix idahoensis
AGAAGAAGACAACAGCGACTACACCTAATAGGAAGCTATGGTAAGAAGAAGAAAACAGCGACTACACCTAATAGGAAGCTATGGTAAGAAGAAGACAACAGCGACTACACCTAATAGGAAGCCATGGTAAGAAGAAGACAACAGCGACTACACCTAATAGGAAGCCATGGTAAGAAGAAGACAACAGCGACTACACCTAATAGGAAGCTATGGTAAGAAGAAGAAAACAGCGACTACACCTAATAGGAAGCTATGGTAAGAAGAAGAAAACAGCGACTACACCTAATAGGAAGCCATGGTAAGAAGAAGAAAACAGCGACTACACCTAATAGGAAGCTTATGGTAAGAAGAAGAAAACAGCGACTACACCTAATAGGAAGCTATGGTAAGAAGAAGAAAACAGCGACTACACCTAATAGGAAGCTAAGGGAGGAAGACGAAAACAGCGACTACACCTAAAGAAAACAGCGACTACACCTAATAGGAAAGCATGGTAAAGAAGAAGAAAACAGCGACTACACCTAATAGAAGCCATGGTAAGAAGAAGAAAACCGCGACTACACCTAATAGGAAATGGTTAAAGAAGAAAACAGCGACTACACCTAATAGGAAGCCATGGTAAGAAGAAGAAAACAGCGACTACACCTAATAGGAAGCTATGGTAAGAAGAAGAGCAGACGAAAACAGCTATGGTAAGAAGAAGAAAACAGCGACTACACCTAATAGGAAGCTTTGGGTAAGAAGAAGAAAACAGCGACTACACTAATAGGAAGCTATGGTTAATAGGAAGCTTATGGTAAGAAGAAGAAAACAGCGACTACACCTAATAGGAAGCTATGGTAAGAAGAAGAAAACAGCGACTACACCTAATAGGAAGCTATGGTAAGAAGAAGAAAACAGCGACTACACCTAATAGGAAGCTATGGTAAGAAGAAGAAAACAGCGACTACACCTAATAGGAAGCCATGGTAAGAAGAAGAAAACAGCGACTACACCTAGGAAATAAGAAGAAGGAAAAAGCGACTACACCTAATAGGAAAGGTAAGAAGAAGAAAACAGCGACTACACCTAATAGGAAGCTATGGTAAGAAGAAGAAAACAGCGACTACACCTAATAGGAAGCTATGGTAAGAAGAAGACAACAGCGACTACACCTAATAGGAAGCTATGGTAAGAAGAAGAAAACAGCGACTACACCTAATAGGAAGCTAATGGTAAGAAGAAGAAAACAGCGACTACACCTAATAGGAAGCTATGGTAAGAAGAAGAAAACAGCGACTACACCTAATAGGAAAGCTATGGTAAGAAGAGTAAACAGCGACTACACCTAATAGGAAGCTATGGTAAGAAGAAGAAAACAGCGACTACACCTAATAGGAAGCTATGGTAAGAAGAAGAAAACAGCGACTACACCTAATAGGAAGCTATGGTAAGAAGAAGACAACAGCGACTACACCTAATAGGAAGCTTATGGTAAGAAGAAGAAAACAGCGACTACACCTAATAATGGTAAGAAGAAGGAAAAGCGACTACACCTAATAGGAAGCTATGGTAAGAAGAAGAAGAAAACCTAATAGGAAGCTATGGTAAAAGCGAAAACAGCCACTACACCTAATAGGAAGCCTATGGTAAGAAGAAGAAAACAGCGACTACACCTAATAGGAAGCTATGGTAAGAAGAAGAAAACAGCGACTACACCTAATAGGAAGCTATGGTAAGAAGAAGAAAACAGCGACTACACCTAATAGGAAGCTATGGTAAGAAGAAGAAAACAGCGACTACACCTAATAGGAAGCTATGGTAAGAAGAAGAAAACAGCGACTACACCTAATAGGAAGCTATGGTAAGAAGAAGAAAACAGCGACTACACCTAATAGGAAGCTATGGTAAGAAGAAGAAAACAGCGACTACACCTAATAGGAAGCTATGGTAAGAAGAAGAAAACAGCGACTACACCTAATAGGAAGCTATGGTAAGAAGAAGAAAACAGCGACTACACCTAATAGGAAGCTATGGTAAGAAGAAGAAAACAGCGACTACACCTAATAGGAAGCTATGGTAAGAAGAAGAAAACAGCGACTACACCTAATAGGAAGCTATGGTAAGAAGAAGAAAACAGCGACTACACCTAATAGGAAGCTATGGTAAGAAGAAGAAAACAGCGACTACACCTAATAGGAAGCTATGGTAAGAAGAAGAAAACAGCGACTACACCTAATAGGAAGCTTATGGTAAGAAGAAGAAAACAGCGACTACACCTAATAGGAAGCTATGGTAAGAAGACAAAAACAGCGACTACACCTAATAGGAAGCTATGGTAAGAAGAAGAAAACAGCGACTACAAATAATAGGAAGCTATGGTAAGAAGAAGAAAACAGCGACTACACCTAATAGGAAGCTATGGTAAGAAGAAGAAAACAGCGACTACACCTAATAGGAAGCTTATGGTAGCGACTACACCTAATAGGAAGCTATGGTAAGAAGAAGAAAACAGCGACTACACCTAATAGGAAGCTATGGTAAGAAGAAGAAAACAGCGACTACACCTAATAGGAAGCTATGGTAAGAAGAAGAAAACAGCGACTACACCTAATAGGAAGCTATGGTAAGAAGAAGAAAACAGCGACTACACCTAATAGGAAGCTATGGTAAGAAGAAGAAAACAGCGACTACACCTAATAGGAAGCTATGGTAAGAAGAAGAAAACAGCGACTACACCTAATAGGAAGCTATGGTAAGAAGAAGAAAACAGCGACTACACCTAATAGGAAGCTATGGTAAGAAGAAGAAAACAGCGACTACACCTAATAGGAAGCTATGGTAAGAAGAAGAAAACAGCGACTACACCTAATAGGAAGCTATTGTAAAAAAGAAAAAACAACGGATTCCACCTATTGGAAACCTATGGTAAGAAGAAGAAAACAGCGACTACACCTAATAGGAAGCTATGGTAAGAAGAAGAAAACAGCGACTACACCTAATAGGAAGCTATGGACTACACCTAATAGGAAGTAAAGAAGAAAACAGCGACTACACCTAATAGGAAGCTATGGTAAGAAGAAGAAAACAGCGACTACACCTAATAGGAAGCTTATGGTAAGAAGAAGAAAACAGCGACTACACCTAATAGGAAGCTTATGGTAAGAAGAAGAAAACAGCGACTACACCTAATAGGAAGCTATGGTAAGAAGAAGAAAACAGCGACTACACCTAATAGAAAGCTATGGTAAGAAGAAGAAAACAGCGACTACACCTAATAGGAAGCTATGGTAAGAAGAAGAAAACAGCGACTACACCTAATAGGAAGCTATGGTAAGAAGAAGAAAACAGCGACTACACCTAATAGGAAGCTTATGGTAAGAAGAAGAAAACAGCGACTACACCTAATAAAAAGGAAGCTATGGTATGGTAAGAAGAAGAAACCAGCGACTACACCTAATAGGAAGCTATGGTAAGAAGAAGAAAACAGCGACTACACCTAATAGGGAGCTTATGGTAAGAAGAAGAAAACAGCGACTACACCTAATAGGAAGCTATGGTAAGAAGAAGAAAACAGCGACTACACCTAATAGGAAGCTATGGTAAGAAGAAGAAAACAGCGACTACACCTAATAGGAAGCTATGGTAAGAAGAAGAAAACAGCGACTACACCTAATAGGAAGCTATGGTAAGAAGAAGAAAACAGCGACTACACCTAGAAGACAACAGCGACTACACCTAATAGGAAGCTATGGTAAGAAGAAGAAAACAGCGACTACACCTAATAGGAAGCTATGGTAAGAAGACAAAAACAGCGACTACACCTAATAGAAAACAGCGACTACACCTAATAGGAAGCTATGGTAAGAAGAAGAAAACAGCGACTACACCTAATAGGAAGCTATGGTAAGAAGAAGAAAACAGCGACTACACCTAATAGGAAGCTATGGTAAGAAGAAGAAAACAGCGACTACACCTAATAGGAAGCTATGGTAAGAAGAAGAAAACAGCGACTACACCTAATAGGAAGCTATGGTAAGAAGAAGAAAACAGCGACTACACTAATAGGAAGCTAATAGGAAAAAGCGCTAATATGGTAAGAAGAAGAAAACAGCGACTACACCTAATAGGAAGCTATGGTAAGAAGAAGAAAACAGCGACTACACCTAATAGGAAGCTATGGTAAGAAGAAGAAAACAGCGACTACACCTAATAGGAAGCTATGGTAAGAAGAAGAAAACAGCGACTACACCTAATAGGAAGCTTATGGTAAGAAGAAGAAAACAGCGACTACACCTAATAGGAAGCTATGGTAAGAAGAAGAAAACAGCGACTACACCTAATAGGAAGCTATGGTAAGAAGAAGAAAACAGCGACTACACCTAATAGGAAGCTATGGTAAGAAGAAAAAAAAAACAGCGACTACACCTAATAGGAAGCTATGGTAAGAAGAAGAAAACAGCGACTACACCTAATAGGAAGCTATGGTAAGAAGAAGAAAACAGCGACTACACCTAATAGGAAGCTATGGTAAGAAGAAGAATAGGAAGCTATGGTAAGAAGAAGAAAACAGCGACTACACCTAATAGGAAGCTATGGTAAGAAGAAGAAAACAGCGACTACACCTAATAGGAAGCCATGGTAAGAAGAAGAAAACAGCGACTACACCTAATAGGAAGCCATGGTAAGAAGAAGAAAACAACCTAATAGGAAACAAACAGCGACTACACCTAATAGGAAGCTATGGTAAGAAGAAGAAAACAGCGACTACACCTAATAGGAAGCTATGGTAAGAAGAAGAAAACAGCGACTACACCTAATAGGAAGCTATGGTAAGAAGAAGAAAACAGCGACTACACCTAATAGGAAGCTAGTGTAAGAAGAAGAAAACAGCGACTACACCTCTAATAGCTATGGTAGAAGAAGAAAACAAGCTAATAGGAATGGTAAGAAGAAGAAAACAGCGACTACACCTAATAGGAAGCTATGGTAAGAAGAAGAAAACAGCGACTACACCTAATAGGAAGCTATGGTAAGAAGAAGAAAACAGCGACTACACCTAATAGGAAGCTATGGTAAGAAGAAGAAAACAAACAGCGACTACACCTAATAGGAAATAGGAAGCCATGGTAAGAAGAAGACAACAGCGACTACACCTAATAGGAAGCCATGGTAAGAAGAAGAAAACAGCGACTACACCTAATAGGAAGCTATGGTAAGAAGAAGAAAACAGCGACTACACCTAATAGGAAGCTATGGTAAGAAGAAGAAAACAGCGACTACACCTAATAGGAAGCTATGGTAAGAAGAAGAAAACAGCGACTACACCTAATAGGAAGCTTATGAAAGAAGAAGAAAACAGCGACTACACCTAATAGGAAGCTATGGTAAGAAGAAGAAAACAGCGACTACACCTAATAGGAAGCTATGGTAAGAAGAAGAAAACAGCGACTACACCTAATAGGAAGCTATGGTAAGAAGAAGAAAACAGCGACTACACCTAATAGGAAGCTATGGTAAGAAGAAGAAAACAGCGACTACACCTAATAGGAAATGGTAGGAAGCTTATGGTAAGAAGAAGAAGAAAACAGCGACTACACCTAATAGGAAGCTATGGTAAGAAGAAGAAAACAGCGACTACACCTAATAGGAAGCTATGGTAAGAAGAAGAAAACAGCGACTACACCTAATAGGAAGCTATGGTAAGAAGAAGAAAACAGCGACTACACCCAACACGAAGCCATTGTAAGAAGAAGAAAACAGCGACCACGCCTAATAGGAAGCCTATGGTAAGAAGAAGAAAACAGCGACTACACCTAATAGGAAGCTATGGTAAGAAGAAGAAAACAGCGACTATAAATAAAAGAGCGACTATACCTAAAAGGAAGATATGGTAAGAAGAAGAAAACAGCGACGACACCTAATGGGAAGCTATGGTAAGAAAAAAGAAAACAGCGACAGCGACTTTACACCTAATAGGAAGCTATGGTAAGAAGAAGAAAACAGCGACTACACCTAATAGGAAGCTATGGTAAGAAGAAGAAAACAGCGACTACACCTAATAGGAAGCTATGGTAAGAAGAAGAAAACAGCGACTACACCTAATAGGAAGCTATGGTAAGAAGAAGAAAACAGCGACTACACCTAATAGGAAGCTATGGTAAGAAGAAGAAAACAGCGACTACACCTAATAGGAAGCTATGGTAAGAAGAAGAAAACAGCGACTACACCTAATAGGAAGCTATGGTAAGAAGAAGAAAACAGCGACTACACCTAATAGGAAGCTATGGTAAGAAGAAGAAAACAGCGACTACACCTAATAGGAAGCTATGGTAAGAAGAAGAAAACAGCGACTACACCTAATAGGAAGCTATGGGAAGAAGAACCTAATAAACAGCGACTACACCTAATAGGAAGCTATGGTAAGAAGAAGAAAACAGCGACTACACCTAATAGGAAGCTATGGTAAGAAGAAGAAAACAGCGACTACACCTAATAGGAAGCTATGGTAAGAAGAAGAAAACAGCGACTACACCTAATAGGAAGCTATGGTAAGAAGAAGAAAACAGCGACTACACCTAATAGGAAGCTATGGTAAGAAGAAGAAAACAGCGACTACACCTAATAGCTATGGTAAGAAGAAGAAAACAGCGACTACACCTAATAGGAAGTAAGAAGAAGAAAACAGCGACTACACCTAAGCTATGGTAAGAAGAAGAAAACAGCGACTATATGAATAGAAGTAAGAAGAAGAAAACAGCGACTACACCTAATAGGAAGCTATGGTAAGAAGAAGAAAACAGCGACTACACCTAATAGGAAGCTATGGTAAGAAGAAGAAAACAGCGACTACACCTAATAGGAAGCTATGGTAAGAAGAAGAAAACAGCGAGCTAAGAAGAAGAAAACCAGCGACATAATGGAAGGTATGGTCACACCTACACCTAATAGGAAGCTATGGTATGGTAAGAAGAAGAAAACAGCGACTACACCTAATAGGAAGCTATGGTAAGAAGAAGAAAACAGCGACTACACCTAATAGGAAGCTAAGGTAAGAAGAAAAAAACAGCGACTACACCCAATAGGAAGGTAAGGTAAGAAGAAGAAAAAAGCGACTACCCCCAATAGGAAGCTTATAGTAAGAAGAAGAAAACAGCGACTACACCTAATAGGAAGCTATGGTAAGAAGAAGAAAACAGCGACTACACCTAATAGGAAGCTATGGTAAGAAGAAGAAAACAGCGACTACACCTAATAGGAAGCTATGGTAAGAAGAAGAAAACAGCGACTACACCTAATAGGAAGCTTAGGGTAAGAAGAAGACAACAGCGACTACACCTAATAGGAAGCTATGGTAAGAAGAAGAAAAAACAGCGACTACACCTAATAGGAAGCTTATGGTAAGAAGAAGAAAACAGCGACTACACCTAATAGGAAGCTTATGGTAAGAAGCTATGGTAAGAAGAAGAAAACAGCGACTACACCTAATAGGAAGCTATGGTAAGAAGAAGAAAACAGCGACTACACCTAATAGGAAGCTATGGTAAGAAGAAGAAAACAGCGACTACACCTAATAGGAAGCTATGGTAAGAAGAAGAAAACAGCGACTACACCTAATAGGAAGAAGACTACACCTATGGTAAGAAGAAGAAAACAGCGACTACACCTAATAGGAAGCTATGTTAAGAAGAAGAAAACAGCGACTACACCTAATAGGAAGCTATGGTAAGAAGAAGAAAACAGCGACTACACCTAATAGGAAGCTTATGGTAAGAAGAAGACAACAGCGACTACACCTAATAGGAAGCTTATGGTAAGAAGAAGAAAACAGCGACTACACCTAATAGGAAGCTTATGGTAAGAAGAAGAAAACAGCGACTACACCTAATAGGAAGCTATGGTAAGAAGAAGAAAACAGCGACTACACCTAATAGGAAGCTATGGTAAGATGAAGACAACAGCGACTACACCTAATAGGAAGCTATGGTAAGAAGAAGAAAACAGCGACTACACCTAATAGGAAGCTATGGTAAGAAGAAGAAAACAGCGACTACACCTAATAGGAAGCTATGGTAAGAAGAAGAAAACAGCGACTACACCTAATAGGAAGCTATGGTAAGAAGAAGAAAACAGCGACTACACCTAATAGGAAGCCATGGTAAGAAGAAGAAAATAAAATGGCTCCCGCCTCTGCCGGAAATATTGAGAAAATACTAAGTACGAAAAAAAGACACTGAAAAATTAAGTTAGGGAAAATTACGAGACGAAACGAAATGGAAAAAAAAAGAAAACGAATAGAGAAGGAGTAATATATATATATATAAATATTAATGGAAGGGGGAAATAGGGAGAGAAATACATTTTAATAAAAAGGGGGAAGAGAAATGCATTAAAAAAGGAGAGAGAGAGAGAGAGAGAGAGAGAGAGAGAGAGAGAGAGAGAGAGAGAGAGAGAGAGAGAGAGAGAGAGAGAGAGAGAGAGAGAGAGAGAGAGAGAGAGAGAGAGAGAGAGAATATTTAAATAAAAACCCAGAAAAATTTGACAAAGGAAGCCACTGCTCGTGAGAAGACATGCCAGTCATGAGGAAAAGAAAGGCTGATAGAACTCAGCTCTAGAAATATGACTGAGTAGAAAGAAACACAATGCACACCATCATAGCTGGCAGACGCTGGAGTTGAGTTGGCCACGTCCTCAGAAGGGACCCTGATACCATCACAAGAACAGCTATGCTATGGACCCCCGAGGGAAAGCGAAAGAGAGGCCGACCAAATACAACTTGGTGGAGGACTGTGGAAGCCGAGATGCAAAGAATGAACCAGAGTTGAGGCATTGTATGAAGGATGGCCGCCGACCGTGCATAGTGGAATCAATTTGTTGCTGCCCTACAAGACGCCACCAGGAGTGATGGCCACTGACTGCTTTGACGGTTGGCGGCTATGGATCAAAGAAGAAGAAGACGAAAGAAATAACTCAAATAAAATAATGCTGGGTGTTCAAATCGCTGGGGGGGGGGGGGGGGGGGGGGGGGGTTTTTATGTTTTTTTCCGCACCTAATATTTTCTTTCTTTCTTCCGGTAACAGCGGCAGCCATTTTTGGTCAGTTATGCGCTCCCATCAGGTGTAGTCGCTTTTATTTTTTTATCTCTATTTTACATGATTTTTACTTAGTTTTCACTTTCTTTCCTTTCTGTTTTAATATCACTGACGAAGGCCTTATGGCCACAACGTAGGTTTGTCTTGCCTTTTGTCCAGTAAGACTTATTACCTTTTATATTTTTTCACCCCCACTCTACTGTTAACTACCATCTTAGAGGAGACCCTCCTTATTTCCTTATATTCTTTATAAGACGAGGGCATAATTCATCATTAATAATCCCCAACAAACTAACTGTCCAACCGAAATGCCTATAACCAACAATGAAAAACAATTCCCCTAGCTTTTCGGGACAATACGGACGCATTGCACAGTGAAAGATAAATTTATCATCCATTGAAAGAACGCGCATGCGTTGTTGTATTTTCACGGCGCTTTTGCTAACAAAAAATGCAGACAATGCAGCGCATTGCACCGTGAAATCTAAATTGAACACCAGTCATATGGACACGCAGGCTTTCTTAATTTTTTTTTTTTTTAGTGGTGCGTTGACCAAAAAGTCATGATAACTTTGACTACAAAAATCCAATGAAGTTGAATAGAGTGGAACGTTCGACAAGACTACATGAGAAATAATACGGTCATCAGCACGGCTGTTTGTGCCCTATACCAGAGCGCTCTTTTAGTTTCGGTGACCGGAATTCTGACACCGGGTATAAAATTTTGTGTGCACCGTAAAAGACTATTTAAGTTTTTGGCGGGGAAAATCAGCTGATGTGTGAGTAAAATCAGTAAAATATAAATCATTACACACTCGTTCTGGATAAGCACAGCGCTAAAATTCTTTTGTGTACTATAACTTTGTTCTGTGTTCTATTTTTGATTGCATTTTTATTTGTTTGAAATTAGTTTTGACGGAGTTACAGACTTTTGAAAACAGCGTCATCATTTAAGGAAATTCATAAAATAAGTAATCTTTTTATTAATTTAATATCTAAAAATCGGCCCATTCGTTTGAGTTTATAATTATAAAGACTTCTCGAAGGGAAGCTAAAGATTATTTCCACATACTTTTTTTTTTTTGGTTTCATATCTTGAGAATGTGTGGTAGTCAGTTTTGTGAGTGTGGCATTACAAGAACAAGCATATTGTCACCAGATTTTATAGCATTTAAATCCCTTTAAACGCATTCCTGATACCCACAAATCTTAAATAAGGTAGTAAAAAAAATAACTTTTTGTAAAGCACCATCTGTTTTTGCATTTTCATTCATTTATAATGATATTTAGCTACGTATATAAGCGTCAGAAAACATGTAAAGCTATAGATAGATTACTTCCACATAATTTGATCTATCTTTCAAGTCTTGTTAATCTTCTATTTATAATATGAATTTTTTTTTTTAATTGTGTGTGAGATAAGGACTGTTCCATTGGTGTTCTTTGGTAGACAATCTGTGCACACGACGGCTGCCAGCGAATTCTAAGTAACTGTTTGTATATCTTCTTTCATTCAAAGTTACAATGCAGGTAGTAAATTTAGAGAAACCAAATTCTAAATCTAATACCATCCTTTTATCAATGGCTAGAGTCAGAGATACATATGATAATTTAGAAATATTTATGAATGGCATGAAAGCTCAGATAGAGTCACTAAAATATTTAGAGTGGGATGGTAAACAAGTTGTTGTTTTCTTATTCGGGGATTATTTCCTTGTTTTGCTGGAGACACCACAGACATGGGTATATTCCTTGAGCTCCAGACAAACCAAACATTTTCATCAAAGACATCCAGAGAGCATACAACTTGCAAACCAAGAAGTTTGGCCATGTTGATAAGAGATTACAATAGATATATGAAATATGGGAAAGGGAATAAAAGGCAAGTGGCACATTACCATAATTGTTTACACAAACCAATGTTAGAGATTGAAATTGAAAATGTAGCTCCTCCTTACCTTCATATTTTATTAGGCATTGTTTTGAAACACCACAGACTTCTAGAACAGGTAGCTGATACAATAGACGCAAAGATATTTGAGAATTCGCAAGAGATACATGCAAACATTAGTACTTTTAAGAACTTGAAGAGATTTAGTAGGAACTGGAAATAGGCAGAAGAATTAGGAGCTAAAATTGAATTTTTCAGGTAGGTATTGAACTTTGTGAGGATAAGGAGGAGACAGATAATTTTAAAGTTAGACTTGAAAATGCACAAGATGCGCTGGCCAAACTTCAGTTTCAAGATCTGTGTACTAGGTCTGGTCCAGTTTGCTCACACATGGACAAGGTACTAGCCAAACACAAAATCATACAACAGGCTTATAATAGCAGAGCATTTATAGGGAATCACTGCCACAGATATCTCACACAAAAAGTTTATAAAGATCTTACAAGAGCAATCATTACACAAACACTGAAAATTACAGACAAACAAGATATAACTAACATAGCTTTTATTGCCCAAGAACAATTCAACTCACTGAAAGAAGCATTTGAGAAAGTACACAACAAAATATCACACAGTAAACCAATTAGTAAAGAATCAATAACAGCATCGATAGAGACTTATATGTCTTTGTTCAGAAAGCTATTCCCTAGTAAGACAATTCATAAACAGCACATATTAGAAAAACATTGCGCAGACTGGATCAGAACTCATGATGTATGATTGAGATAATTGTTAGCTCTCATGTTCTGGGGACAATTGGGTGTGTTATTTTAAGGTTATAAATGTGGACATGCAATTTAAACTTTCAATAATTAATGTTTGACGCATGAAACCAAAACAAAACTTTGATATCCATTTTCTGCAGGTTTTCTACTTTTGATTTCTGTAATTTGTTATGCATGTTGATTGTGACCGTTTTAGTGTAAATTGAATTAGAAACAAACCATAACAAAATGTTTAAAAAAAACCCGTAAATTTTACACTATTTCAGACTATTATATCTTCTGTTCTAATTGTGATAAAATGTTTGTTCTTGTTCTAAAATTTACTCTAACATTTCTAGTCTAGCTTTACGCAAAATTAAAGCCGGTATTTATAATAATAAAGTAGCATAAAAGCAATTAAAACATGTTTTGGGGACAATTGGGTGTGTTATTTTAAGGTAATAAATGTGGACTTGCAATTTAAACTTTCAATAATTAATACTTGACGCATGAAACCAAAACAAATCTTTGATATCCATTTTCTGCAGGTTTTCTACTTTTGATTTCTGTAATTTGTTATGCATGTTGATTGTGACCGATTTAGTGAAAATTGCATTATAAACAAACCATAACAAAATATTAAAAAAACGTAAATTTTACACTATTTCAGACTATTATATCTTCTGTTCTAATTGTGATAAAATGTTTGTTCTTGTTCTAAAATTTACTCTAACATATCTAGTCTAGCTTTACGCAAAATTAAAGCCGGTATTTATAATAAAAAAGTAGCCTAAAAGCATTAATTAAGCCCTATCAAAAGTAAACATCGCCACATGTTTTTCCCATTAGGAAGCTGACCACGTGACCTCTGTCAAGTGGGCTATAAATAGCGCGGTCGGGGAAAAAGGGGAAATAACTAAAAGATCGCTCGCAAACAGCCGTGTCAGGGCATGCAGCGGAAATAACACACTAGAACTTACTCCCGTTACTTTTGGCGGGTTATTTGCTCGTTTGTTACTAACAACCAAAGCGTTTGAGACTTTGATATACAGGTACTCTCGTAGTTTAGAAATGAAAAGAAGTCACTGACGATGAGTAGGACACACAGAGGAAACCTGTTTATAGCATTACAAGGCAGTCTTTGTTTCTGGAACCATCGGGGTAAGAAAGGAGAGAGATACCCCAAAAAACATGGAAAAGAGAACTAGAGACAGATATGAAAGGCATAAAGAAGACATGGAAAGTTCTTGATCGGATGGCACAGGACAGGAAGACCAAACACACGCTTGTTGAACACCTATACTCTTTTTGGAGCCGCGGTAGCGCAGTGGTTAGTGCACTGGCTTCCTAGCTCGTTGGTCCGTGGTTCGATCCCCAGTTGAGGTGGGACTTTTTAGACCGCAAAAGGCTCTGGGGTCGACCCAGCCTCATGAATTGGGTACCAGAGCAACTCTGGGATGGTTAAGGCGGCCGGCGTAATGCTGACCACCCCCCCCCCCCCCCCCCCCCCCCCCATGTGCCGATGGTCAAGAAAATATGGGCCTAACTCCATATTGTAACCGAGCGACCTACGCTAGCATTATCCGTGCCATTAACATGATTTAGAATTAGACAAGCAGTTAGGACATCTCACTCCAAAAAAAAAAAATAATAATAATAATAATAATAATAAATACGTTGCTGACATCAGTTCAAGTGGGCAGCCCACGTTTGCCAAAAGTGAGTGATCATAACAATCTAGGGACGTAAATATAATAATCGAGAACAGCGAAGCTAGACCAATGAATTAAATCCAAAAGTATTGAGTTAACTAATCAGAAAGTGGCAAGGACACACACCACGCTGAGGTAACTAGAAGTCATTGAGTTGTACGGAGAGAGAGCCTTGCACTAGGACGGGTTATATATGTCTGAGGTTGAACAACCTGGCGCTCCCCGGTATATACATAGAAAGTCCGGCTCCTACAGGCAAGTCTTAATCTATCGATATCAAGATAGTATTTCTGTGGTGAACA
Organism: Oreohelix idahoensis; assembly: GCA_024509875.1. Taxonomy (NCBI): domain Eukaryota; kingdom Metazoa; phylum Mollusca; class Gastropoda; order Stylommatophora; family Oreohelicidae; genus Oreohelix; species Oreohelix idahoensis. The sequence goes on from JAMPIV010021331.1 coordinate 13,742, forward strand.
GCAAGTTTATATTTCTGTATGAGAACAGCGATCACGCGCTCTCGTAAGTATCTCAGTGTGAGTACATTTTTGTATTAGATAGACACTTGTTCTTGGCAACGTCTGTAGAGATACAATTGACCATTTCGCCAAGGAAACTCTGCGAATATTTAAAGGAAACTGAATGCTACAGATGAGCATAAGCGACACCAGTTAATGGTGTCATATTTGGGAAAACTAGTAATATCTAAAGGAAACAATGTTATAGAGAAGCGCAAGTACAACAAGTTATTGAGGTCACATACGTACTAGTAATATCTAAGGATTCAACTTCAGACTGTACGCGACCTCCATTGTTTAAATTATCTTGTCATGCCTGTTCAACGTTTATGTTATTAAAAGTTTTAACGGAGCAGCTAGAATTTGCTTTCACCATTACTCTTTGCTGAACATGTACCATTAATGTCTATACTACCACTGTATGGAAAGTCACTATAGTAACATCATAGAAGGAACTGAACGAGCCTGGAATTTTAAAAAAGAAGAAGATCATCCAAAAATCACCACCTCTGGCGGAGTTGACCAGTACTAAGATAATCTTTAACTTGGAAGATTAAATCCGAGAAATCTAAACTTAGACCATGTCACCAGGCCTGCCATCTGACACCTAGTGATTCTATCACATTACCCTAAGAGGTCCCAGCCCGCTATCACAATATTCCCAATATGACTCAAAGGGCGTGTAACGCGGTCCTTTACCTTTTTTTCATTCTCTTTTGGGAGCGAAGTGATAATGATGATGCTATTAATTTATTACTCTGCTTTAAGTAAGTGTTGATGTTTGGTCCTAAGTTAGAACAACACCCCCCCCCCCCTTTTTTTGTGTGTGTGCGGGTTTTGCCTTCTTATGGCGAGGCAAGTTCCTTTCAACCTAGACTTAAGTCATTTGGTTATATCAGAGCGCAATTTGCCATTCAAAAATAAGTGAACTCTGTTAACTAAGGCGATGTGTTGATAAACTCTAAGCCCTGAAAAGGAGTACTAGCATCTATCAGCTAGCATGAAAAAGCCCTGAAAATGACTGCTGGCCCGATCAGCGTTGATAGATACGAAGTCCTGAAAAGGACTAACATTATCCATCTGCTAGACTGAAGCCCTGAAAAGGACTTGCCCCAAAAAGGACTCGACAGCTACACCAACGCTGAACGGCTGGGTTAGTAGAGAAACGTCAACAACAACGATGGAAAAACAAGTAGTACAAGCCCTGATTTTTTTTGGTTTGGTTCGGTTTTTGCCTTCTTCTGGCGAGACGCGTTTCTTTCAACCTATTTGGTTTTATCAGAGCGCATTTACCATCCCAAAAAAAGTCAACGCTATTGACTGCTAACCCGAGCGTAGATAGATACTAAGTCCTGAAAAGGACCAACATTATCTATCTGCTAGCATAAAGCCCTAAAAAGGAGCTAGTCCGTTTTTTTTAAGCATGGCTTAACCAATCAATGCAAGAGCACCACAATGCTTTCTCTGCAGATTTTTGGAACTATTCCAGGCCAAATTAATATATATTTATTTAAGCTCATATTGCCGTCGAGGCTCACTCCTGATATCTCTGTGGATAGCATGAGCTGCCGTAATAAATTTACTGGCGCTGACAACATCCAACCGAAACGTTGACCACTTCCCAAATTTACAATGCAAATACGAGAATAATTGGTCGTTCGGAAAGGAAAGAAACTAGTCTGTTCAACAGAACTCTCGTGCGTATTCCCCAATGACTTCGATCAAGCAGCGGGAAATAAATGGACAACTGAAAATCCAATTAACGTTGCGTGTTGCCAAATAGTTCCTTTTGTTGTTGCGTTGTTTGGTTCAAAGTTCTAACGCTGATAACTTCATAGCTGTGCCATTATTAGAGGATTAGTCGAAGGATGTGGAAGGACAGCGGGGTTTTTTCAATCATTACAGAAAGCTGCATCGTTATTTTGCGCCAAGAATAGTTAATTAGTTTAGTCTCTTAACTGTGCACTTTAAGAATAACACTGGCAGAGATAAGTCTTTTGTCTGTTGCGGGTTATTTTTACTTGCAGCCGCCTTACGGGAAAGGTGAGTTACAGTAAAAAAAAATATTTTTTAAATCAAGTATAGAGGTCTTAGATAATCAAAAATGTTTGTGCTTTCTAATACTGCGATTATTGATTTAGCACTTCTTTGGTCTCTAGATTGCCAGTTTGGAAGTCTGCACAACGCACTCAAATGTTCTTTTAGCGGAGGTTTCTTTGGTCTGTAGATTGCCAGTTTGGAAGTCTGCACCACTCAGTTTTAATGTTCTTGCAGCGAATATTTCCTTGGTCTGTAGACTGCCAGTTTGGAAGTTTGCACCACGCACTGAAATGTTCTTGCAGCGGGGATTTCTTTGGTCTGTAGATTGCCAGTTTGGAAGTTTGCACCACGCACTCAAATGTTCTTGCAGCGAATATTTCCTTGGTCTGTAGATTGCCAGTTTGGAAGCTTGCACCACGCAGTCAAATGCTCTTGCAGCGGGGATTTCTTTGGTCTGTAGATTGCCAGTTTGGAAGTTTGCATCCCGCACTCAAATGTTCTTGCAGCGAATATTTCCTTTGTCTGTAGATTGCCAGTTTGGAAGTTTGCACCACGCACTCAAATGTTCTTGCAGCGAATATTTCCTTGGTCTGTAGATTGCCAGTTTGGAAGTTTGCACCAAGCACTCAAATGTTCTTGCAGCGGAGATTTCTTTGGTCTGTAGATTGCCAGTTTGGAAGTTTGCACCACGCATTCAAATGTTCTTGCAGCGGAGATTTCTTTGGTCTGTAGATTGCCAGTTTGGAAGTTTGCACCACGCACTCAAATGTTCTTGCAGCGAATATTTCCTTGGTCTGTAGATTGCCAGTTTGAAGTTTGCACCACGCACTCAAATGTTCTTGCAGCGAATATTTCCTTGGTCTGTAGATTGCCAGTTTGGAAGTCTGCACCAAGCACTCAAATGTTCTTGCAGCGAATATTTTCTTGATCTGTAGATTGCCAGTTTGGAAGTCTGCACCACGCACTCAAATGTTCTTGCAGCGAAGATTTTCTTGGTCTGTAGATTGCCAGTTTGGAAGTTTGCACCACGCAGTCAAATGTTCTTGCAGCGGGGATTTCTTTGGTCTGTAGATTGCCAGTTTGGAAGTTTGCACCATGCGCTCAAATGTTCTTGCAGCGAATATTCCCTTGGTCTGTAGATTGCCAGTTTGGAAGTTTGCACCACGCAGTCAAATGTTCTTGCAGCGGGGATTTCTTTGGTCTGTAGATTGCCAGTTTGGAAGTCTGCACCACGCACTCAAATGTTCTTGCAGCGAATATTTCCTTGGTCTGTAGATTGCGAGTTTGGAAGTCTGCACCACGCACTCAAATGTTCTTGCAGCGAATATTTCCTTGATCTGTAGATTGCCAGTTTGGAAGTCTGCACCACGCACTCAAATGTTCTTGCAGTGAAGATTTTCTTGGTCTGTAGATTGCCAGTTTGGAAGTCTGCACCACGCACTCAAATGTTCTTGCAGCGAATATTTCCTTGATCTGTAGATTGCCAGTTTGGAAGTCTGCACCACGCACTCAAATGTTCTTGCAGCGAAGATTATCTTGGTCTGTAGATTGCCAGTTTGGAGGTTTGCACCACGCACTCAAATGTTCTTGCAGCGGGGATTTCTTTGGTCTGTAGATTGCCAGTATGGAAGTTTGCACCATGCGCTCAAATGTTCTTGCAGCGAATATTTCCTTGGTCTGTAGATTGCCAGTTTGGAAGTTTGCACCACGCACTCAAATGTTCTTGCAGCGGAGATTTCTTTGGTCTGTAGATTGCCAGTTTGGAAGTCTGCACCACGCACTCAAATGTTCTTGCAGCGAATATTTCCTTGGTCTGTAGATTGCCAGTTTGAAGTTTGCACCACGCACTCAAATGTTCTTGCAGCGAATATTTCCTTGGTCTGTAGATTGTCAGTTTAGAAGTCTGCACCACGCACTCAAATGTTCTTGCAGCGAATATTTCCTTGGTCTGTAGATTGCCAGTTTGGAAGTCTGCACCACGCCCTCAAATGTTCTTGCAGCGAATATTTCCTTGGTCTGTAGATTGCCAGTTTGAAGTTTGCACCACGCACTCAAATGTGTTCTTTGCTGTAGATTGCCAGTTTGAAGTTTGCACCACGCACTCAAATGTTCTTGCAGCGAAGATTTTCTTGGTCTGTAGATTGCCAGTTTGGAAGTTTGCACCACGCAGTCAAATGTTCTTGCAGCGGGGATTTCTTTGGTCTGTAGATTGCTTGTTTGGAACTTTGCACCATGCGCTCAAAGGTTCTTGCAGCGAATATTTCCTTGGTCTGTAGATTGCCAGTTTGGAAGTTTGCACTACGCAGTCAAATGTTCTTGCAGCGGGGATTTCTTTGGTCTGTAGATTGCCAGATTGGAAGTTTGCACCACGCACTCAAATGTTCTAGCAACGGCGATTTCTTTGGTCTGTAGATTGCCAGTTTGGAAGTCTGCACCACGCACTCAAATGTTCTTGCAGCGGGGGTTTCTTTGGTCTGTAGATTGCCAGTTTGGAAGTCTGCACCACGCACTCAAATGTTCTTCCAGCGAATATTTCCTTGGTCTGTAGATTGCCAGTTTGGAAGTTTGCACCACGCACTGAAATGTTTTTGCAGCTGGGATTTCTTTGGTCTGTAGATTGCCAGTTTGGAAGTCTGCACCACGCACTCAAATGTTCTTGCAGCGAATATTTCCTTGGTCTGTAGATTGCCAGTTTGGAAGTCTGCACCACGCACTCAAATGTTCTTGCAGCAAATATTTCCTTGATCTGTAGATTGCCATTTTGGAAGTTTGCACCACGCACTCAAATGTTCTTGCAGCGCGGATTTCTTTGGTCTGTAGATTGCCAGTTTGAAAGTTTGCACCACGCACTCTAATGTTCTTGCAGCGAATATTTCCTTGGTCTGTAGATTGCCAGCTTGGAAGTTTGCACCACGCACTGAAATGTTCTTGCAGCGGGGATTTCTTTGGTTTGTAGATTTCCAGTTTGGAAGTTTGCACCACGCACTCAAATGTTCTTGCAACGAATATTTCCTTGGTCTGTAGATTGACAGTTTGGAAGTCTGCACCACGCACTCAAATGTTCTTGCAGCGAATATTTCCTTGGTCTGTAGATTGCAAGTTTAAAAGTTTGCACCACGCACTGAAATGTTCTTGCAGCGGGGATTTCTTTGGTCAGTAGATTTCCAGTTTGGAAGTCTGCACCACGCACTCAAATGTTCTTGCAGCGAAAATTTCCTTGGTCTGTAGATTGCCAGTTTGCAGTCTGCACCATGCACTCAAATGTTCTTGCAGCGAATATTTCCTTGATCTGTAGATTGCCAGTTTTTTTAGTTTGCACCACGCACTCTAATGTTCTTGCAGCGAATATTTCCTTGGTCTGTAGATTGCCAGTTTGGAAGTTTGCACCACGCAGTCAAATGTTCTTGCAGCGAATATTTCCTTGATCTGTAGATTGCCAGTTTTTTTAGTTTGCACCACGCACTCTAATGTTCTTGCAGCGAATATTTCCTTGGTTTGTAGATTGCCAGTTTGGAAGTTTGCACCACGCACTGAAATGTTCTTGCAGCGGGGATTTCTTTGGTCTGTAGATTGCCAGTTTGGAAGTTAGCAACACGCTCTCAAATTTTCTTGCAGCGAATATTTCCTTGGACTGTAGATTGCAGTTTGGAAGTTTGCACCACGCACTGAAATGTCCTTTCACCGGGGATTTCTTTGGTCTGTAGATTGCCAGTTTGGAAGTCTGCACCACGCACTCAAATGTTCTTGCAGCGAATATTTCCTTGGACTGTAGATTGCAGTTTGGAAGTTTGCACCACGCACTGAAATGTTCTTTCACCGGGGATTTCTTTGGTCTGTAGATTGCCAGTTTGGAAGTTTGCACCCCGCACTCAAATGTTCTTGCAGCGGGGATTTCTTTGGTCTGTAAATTTCCAGTTTGGAAGTCTGCACCACGCATTCAAATGTTCTTGCAGCGAATATTTCCTTGGTCTGTAGATTGCCAGTTTGGAATTCTGCACCACGCACTCAAATGTTCTTGCAGTGAATATTTCTTTGGTCTGTAGATTGCCAGTTATGAAGTCTGCCCCACGCACTCAAATGTTCTTGCAGTGGGCGTTGCTTTGGTCTGTAGACTGCCAGTTTGGAAGTCTGCACCACGCACTCAAATGTTCTTGCAGTGAATATTTCTTTGGTCTGTAGATTGCCAGTTTGGAAGTCTGCACCACGCACTCAAATGTTCATGCAGCGAATATTTCCTTGGTCTGTAGATTGCCAGTTTGGAAGTCTGCACCACGCACTCAAATGTTCTTGCAGCGAATATTTCCTTGGTCTGTAGATTGCCAGTTTGGAAGTCTGCACCACGCAGTCAAATGTTCTTGCAGTGAATATTTCTTTGGTCTGTAGATTGCCAGTTTGGAAGTCTGCACCACGCACTCAAAAGTTCTTGCAGTGAATATTTCTTTGGTCTGTAGATTCCCAGTTTGGAAGTCTGCACCACGCACTCAAATGTTCTTGCAGTGAATATTTCTTTGGTCTGTAGATTGCCAGTTTGGAAGTCTGCACCACGCACTCAAATGTTCTTGCAGTGAATATTTCTTTGATCTGTAGATTGCCAGTTTGGAAGTCTGCATCACGCACTCAAATGTTCTTGCAGCGAATATTTCCTTGGTCTGTAGATTGCCAGTTTGGAAGTTTGCACCACGCACTCAAATGTTCTTGCAACGGGGATTTATTTGGTCTGTAGATTGCCAGTTTGTAAGTCTGCACCACGCATTCAAATGTTCTAGCAACGGGGATTTCTTTGGTCTGTAGATTGCCAGTTTGGAAGTCTGCACCACGCATTATAAACTTCATCTGCCAGTGTAGCAGAGGCATTGATGTTAGTCTTCTCACGCATTGGTTTTCCACGGAAAATCTTGTCGGATCATGGGGTTCAGTTCATTTCTGAATCCATGTCTCAAGTTATGAAGACATTAGGTATAGACAGATCTCTTAGTTCTATTTATCATCCGATGTCAAATGGGTTAATTGAGCGTCTCAATAGGACACTCAAGCAGTTGTTGGGTAAGATGACCCAAGACCATCCCCAAGACTGGGATCGGGTCATACCCGCTGCTCTGTTCGCGTATCGCGAAGTACAAAATCAAGCCACGGGGTTTTCTCCATTCCAGCTAGTTTTTGGCATGCAACCACGCGGTCCGATGTCGTTAATCCACGACTTATTGGTTGACGAGAATATTGAAGAGGAAACTCAATCCTCTTATGAGTATGTGATCTCTCTGAGAAAGAGAATCATAGATGCTTGTAGACTAGCTACTGCATCATCCGAACAAGCCAAAGAAAAAGCTCGTCTATTTGCAAACAAGTATAGACGTCTTCGCCAGCTTATTCCTGGTGACGAAGCTTTTGTATTACTCCCTGCGCATAACAATCGTCTTTTAATTACCTGGAGAGGTCCTTTCAGGATCATCTCAAGAATATCCGATGTCGACTACATCGTTGATGTTAATGGTAAACATAAAACCTTCCACATTAACATGTTGAAGGAGTATTACTCACGTCCTGATTATCTACTGTCAGTGTTCCAGGCAACTGACGATCCTACACCTCCTATTCAACACTATTCTAGTTTGTCAGTCATCCAAGAAGAAGAATCTTCTTTCGATGAGGTACAACTACCAATACCAGTTGTACCACTCCATTCCACTGAGAAATGGAATGATGTTACAATCTCATCTACTCTTTCGGCTGATCAACGTCAGCAAGTCTCTAATATTCTACACTCGTATGAGGATGTTCTCACTGACATCCCAGGTCATACGTCAGTCATCCAACATGACATTATTCTGACTGACGATACGCCTATTCGAGTTCGCCCATATCCTATCCCTTTACACTTTCGTGATAAGGTTGATAAGGAATTGGATGAGATGCTTCAATTAAATATAATTGAACCATCTTCATCACCATATTCTTATTCTATGGTAATCATTAGGAAGAAGGACAACAATATACGTCTTTGCGTAGATTACAGGAAATTAAACAAAGTTACAAAATTCGATGCGGAGCCGTTACCTCTTTTAGACGACTTATTGGAAAAATTATCTCATGCCACATTCTTTTCGAAATTTGACCTTTCAAAGGGCTATTGGCAAGTGCCACTCACTCCTAAAGCAAAGCCATTCACCGCTTTCTCGACGCCACGGGGTCTTTTTCAATGGAATTTTATGCCATTCGGATTAATGAATGCGCCAGCTACCTTTGTACGCATGATGCGCCGCATATTGTCTCATCGTCCCGATGTCATTACTTATATAGATGACATCTGTCTTTTCAGTGACTCTTGGGATGAACATATTCATGGATTAAAAGCTTTACTTTCTACCTTACGGGATTATAACTTAACAGCGAAACCTTCAAAGGCTTTTGTCGGTTTTCATGACATCTCATTTCTGGGTCACCGCATAGGTCATGGTTTCATGTATACAGAAGACAGTAACGTCTCTAAAATTTTAAACATCTCGGCACCTAAGACAAAAAAACAAGTTAGATCTCTTTTGGGACTAATACAGTTCTATTCAAAATTCATCCCTCATTTGTCTACTATAACTGCAACTTTTTCGTCTCTACTGAAGAAAGGCACATCTAATGTAATAAAGTGGTCGCAGGATCACCAAACGGCGTTAGACTATATAAAACGATTTTTTTCAAATGAACCTTTTTTGAGGTTGCCTAACAAAAATCTCACTTTCATTCTTCGCAGTGATGCATCTTCTTACGCTATTGCTGCAGTTTTGATGCAGGAATATAACGGCACCTTATTTCCGGTGATGTACGTGTCCAGAAAACTTACGGAGAGCGAACTCAAATACTCCGTTCTGGATAAAGAGCTCCTCGCATTAGTGTGGGCAATCACAAAACTGGAACGTTACCTCCTCGGCTCACACTTTGTGGTGGAATCTGATCAAAAAGCTCTTACCGCACTGAACACGAAGAACGTTAAATCATCTAAGTCAGCGCGTTACGCTATAGCGCTTCAACCATTCAATTTTGAAATACGAGCTATTCCTGGAGTGAAGAATGTGTTCGCAGACTGTTTGTCGAGATGCCCAAGCGAACTTGTCGAAACTAAACCACTTCCAGATGTTGAAACATCCTCACCGATAACATGAATAACTTTGTACATTATCATTGATAGTACATCTATAAAGACTGGTTATATAACTGAAGTATTCGTATAAGTATAACTTTCATGATATACTTACTTATAGATTATAACATTACTTCTCGTGTAGTAACATTTTATTAGTACGGGAACATTGATACTATAGTAACGTTTTATTAGAACGGGAACAGTGGTATTAGAGTAACATTTTATTAGTACGGGAACATTGGTACTACAGTAACTTTTTATTAGTAGGGAAACATTGTTAAGAGCGACAAATATACATTTGTTATTCCTATGGAACATATTACACTACATATCGTGTTCGAGAATATATTTTATCGTGTATGGAACATTGAGAACATCGTCTCGTCGATTACTAACTAGTTGTAACTGAACATTGACAATGATTGATATTGGAATTACTTAGAATATATTAGTAACTGGTTATTTGTTAGTAATTAAGAAATATATAAATTAGAATAATTCAATTTAATCTATTTAATTGATTATGGATCACACACATACTAACTTTCTTAGTTGTCACGTAATACCTGCATTCACGGGTCTTAGTTATGATATCTCACTGTTAGATCACTAGTCAACCGTACTAGTGTTAGAAAACATTAAGGGTGTTGTGGAGGACCCTGTCTGCTGATGCTTCCACCATGGCACCCCTACGACCCATGACGGGTTATGGGTTGAGATGATGATGAAGGGTGTTGATTCTTAAAGTTTTTAATTTTGCATTGCTTCATTTTTGCACATTGTATTTTCTATTTTCTGTTTTATTGATTCTCTTGTCATTGATTATCATCAGTGTTGCTGTTCATTTTCATTTTTTAAATCATATGTTTCAAATTTTTTTTTTGAAAACTTAGTTGAATTTTATTATCATCTTTTTTTTATGGTTTTTTCATTTTTCATTTTCAACTTGTTTTTACTTCGAATATTACCACATCGTTCCAAATAGGTCGAGTGTGGATGTGTGCTTTAATGCATACTATCATTTAGTTATATTGATTTCGTTTAATATTCTTTTCTTAATATGGTATAACTTTATGCATTTCATATATCTTGTGGTAGTTTTGACTCACCTCTCTCGGGTACTAAGTTCAAAAAAAAATTAATAGAATTAATTTTTTTAAGGGGAGGTAATAAGGGAGCTGTTACGTACATTTATTACCTAAGGGGGTAGTCTTCGGTCCTGCCAAATGTACGCACCAGTCTTAAAATAGTTATATTATTTGTGCGTTCGATCGATTCACGCACTGACGTGCACAATGCAGTGTGAGTTGCTTTGGACGCACGGGTAACCTAGTTTAGGGATTGTGACGTCATGTTTTGTATGGGGCAGTACGGACCATGTTGATGTCCGTGGAATATTTCTTGTATTCGTGGCAAGTTAGTGGAAGCCATAATTTCTATTGATATATATATTGGTCTTCATGTCGAAGCCAATAGTGGAAGTATCATGTAAGTGTCGCCCCATTTCACATTGAATGTTTATTGATTTTAATTGAAGTATCAGGCCGCTCCTAGTTATGGTCTAGCGGGAATCCATCGTAGTATGTCATTCCTAGAATGGACAAATGGAGTCGATTGCCTTGTTTGAATTACCGTAGAGGGAGGATACCTACGAGGAAACGAAGTTAATTGATTTTGTATGCTTCACATGTTTTAATATGCCGTTTCGCCAATGCCAAAGTCATGGCATGGATTTTGGGAGAGGTTAGTCAACAGAAGACTCTAACCTGATTGTATTGCCGTGTATGACTTTGTCTGGATTATATATATGCTACATAAGTATTGTATGAAGAAAGTCTGGGAATTTTACGGGTATGATATCAAAGATTGATCCTTGAACATGAATCCGTTTACCACGATAGACGTCCTTGGAAGAAGGTCAACGGACTTCATTGTAAATGTATATTAGCGGGTAACAGAAGTGATCCTCAGCTCACTTGGATAGAAGAGGACTTGATTGTTGAAGAATCTCCAAGAATTTAAGAGTATGATCAGCAACTTTAAAGTATGACATTTGCATCTGTAATCTGTAACCATGATCGTCTTGTGTGTTCCACTCCGTATGTGTCACGTTAAATAAAATATATGTACAGTCATCACAGACTTGTGTGCTGCCAGTAAGTGACCAGTTAAATACTACTTGTTGGAGTTCGTTTTGAAGAACATTTTCTGACATTTTGTTTCTTTGCAACCATTCGCGTAATGAAGCTCTTTACAATTAGAATGAACGGACCCAACAATGTCTTTGTTCAGAAAGCTATTCCCTAGTAAGACAATTCATAAACAGCACATATTAGAAAAACATTGCGCAGACTGGATCAGAACTCATGATGTATGATTGAGATAATTGTTAGCTCTCATGTTCTGGGGACAATTGGGTGTGTTATTTTAAGGTTATAAATGTGGAAATGCAATTTAAACTTTCAATAATTAATGTTTGACGCATGAAACCAAAACAAAACTTTGATATCCATTTTCTGCAGGTTTTCTACTTTTGATTTCTGTAATTTGTTATGCATGTAATTGTGACCGTTTTAGTGTAAATTGAATTAGAAACAAACCATAACAAAATGTAAAAAAAAAAAACCGTAAATTTTACACTATTTCAGACTATTATATCTTCTGTTCTAATTGTGATAAAATGTTTGTTCTTGTTCTAAAATTTACTCTAACATTTCTAGTCTAGCTTTACGCAAAATTAAAGCCGGTATTTATAATAATAAAGTAGCATAAAAGCAATTCAAACATGTTTTGGGGACAATTGGGTGTGTTATTTTAAGGTAATAAATGTGGACTTGCAATTTAAACTTTCAATAATTAATGTTTGACGCATGAAACCAAAACAAATCTTTGATATCCATTTTCTGCAGGTTTTCTACTTTTGATTTCTGTAATTTGTTATGCATGTTGATTGTGACCGATTTAGTGAAAATTGCATTATAAACAAACCATAACAAAATATATAAAAAACGTAAATTTTACACTATTTCAGACTATTATATCTTCTGTTCTAATTGTGATAAAATGTTTGTTCTTGTTCTAAAATTTACTCTAACATATCTAGTCTAGCTTTACGCAAAATTAAAGCCGGTATTTATAATAAAAAAGTAGCCTAAAAGCATTAATTAAGCCCTATCAAAAGTAAACATCGCCACATGTTTTTCCCATTAGGAAGCTGACCACGTGACCTCTGTCAAGTGGGCTATAAATAGCGCGGTCGGGGAAAAAGGGAAAATAACTAAAAGATCGCTCGCAAACAGCCGTGTCAGGGCATGCAGCGGAAATAACACACTAGAACTTACTCCCGTTACTTTTGGCGGGTTATTTGCTCGTTTGTTACTAACAACCAAAGCGTTTGAGACTTTGATATACAGGTACTCTCGTAGTTTAGAAATGAAAAGAAGTCAATGACGATGAGTAGGACACACAGAGGAAACCTGTTTATAGCATTACAAGGCAGTCTTTGTTTCTGGAACCATCGGGGTAAGAAAGGAGAGAGATACCCCAAAAAACATGGAAAAGAGAACTAGAGACAGATATGAAAGGCATAAAGAAGACATGGAAAGTTCTTGATCGGATGGCACAGGACAGGAAGACCAAACACACGCTTGTTGAACACCTATACTCTTTTTGGAGCCGCGGTAGCGCAGTGGTTAGTACACTGGCTTTCTAACTCGTTGGTCCGTGGTTCGATCCCCAGTTTAGGTGGGACTTTTTAGACCACAAACGGCTCCGGTGTCGACCCAGCCTCATGAATTGGGTACCAGAGCAACTCTGGGAGGTTAAGTCGGCCGGTGTGATGCTGACCACATCACCCCCGCCCCCCCCCCCCCCCCCCCCCCCCCCCCCCCCCCCCCCCCATGTGCCGATGGTCAAGAAAATATGGGCCTAACTCCATATTGTAACCGAGCGACCTACGCTAGCATTATCCGTGCCATTAACATGATTTAGAATTAGACAAGCAGTTAGGACATCTCACTCCAAAAAAAAAAAAATAATAATAATAATAATAATAAATACGTTACTGACATCAGTTCAAGTGGGCAGCCCACGTTTGCCAAAAGTGAGTGATCATAACAATCTAGGGACGTAAATATAATAATCGAGAACAGCGAAGCTAGACCAATGAATTAAATCCAAAAGTATTGAGTTAACTAATCAGAAAGTGGCAAGGAGACACACCACGCTGAGGTAACTAGAAGTCATTGAGTTGTACGGAGAGAGAGCCTTGCACTAGGACGGGTTATATATGTCTGAGGTTGAACAACCTGGCGCTCCCCGGTATATACATAGAAAGTCCGGCTCCTACAGGCAAGTCTTAATATATCGATATCAAGATAGTATTTCTGTGGTGAACAGCAAGTTTATATTTCTGTATGAGAACAGCGATCACGCGCTCTCGTAAGTATCTCAGTGTGAGTACATTTTTGTATTAGATAGATACTTGTTCTTGGCAACGTCTGTAGAGATTAAATCCGAGAAATCTAAACTTAGACCATGTCACCAGGCCTGCCATCTGACACCTAGTGATTCTATCACATTACCCTAAGAGGTCCCAGCCCGCTATCACAATATTCCCAATATGACTCAAAGGGCGTGTAACGCGGTCCTTTACCTTTTTTTCATTCTCTTTTGGGAGCGAAGTGATAATGATGATGCTATTAATTTATTACTCTGTTTTAAGTAAGTGTTGATGTTTGGTCCTAAGTTAGAACAACACCCCCCCCCCCTTTTTTTTTTGTGTGTGCGGGTTTTGCCTTCTTATGGCGAGGCAAGTTCCTTTCAACCTAGACTTAAGTCATTTGGTTATATCAGAGCGCAATTTGCCATTCAAAAATAAGTGAACTCTGTTAACTAAGGCGATGTGTTGATAAACTCTAAGCCCTGAAAAGGAGTACTAGCATCTATCAGCTAGCATGAAAAAGCCCTGAAAATGACTGCTGGCCCGATCAGCGTTGATAGATACTAAGTCCTGAAAAGGACTAACATTATCCATCTGCTAGACTGAAGCCCTGAAAAGGACTTGCCCCAAAAAGGACTCGACAGCTACACCAACGCTGAACGGCTGGGTTAGTAGAGAAACGTCAACAACAACGATGGAAAAAACAAGTAGTACAAGCCCTGATTTTTTTTGGTTTGGTTCGGTTTTTGCCTTCTTCTGGCGAGGCGCGTTTCTTTCAACCTATTTAGTTATATCAGAGCGCATTTACCATCCCAAAAAAAGTCAACGCTATTGACTGCTAACCCGAGCGTAGATAGATACTAAGTCCTGAAAAGGACCAACATTATCTATCTGCTAGCATAAAGCCCTAAAAAGGAGCTAGTCCGTTTTTTTAGCATGGCTTAACCAATCAATGCAAGAGCACCACAATGCTTTCTCTGCAGATTTTTGGAACTATTCCAGGCCAAATTAATATATATTTATTTAAGCTCATATTGCCGTCGAGGCTCACTCCTGATATCTCTGTGGATAGCATGAGCTGCCGTAATAAATTTACTGGCGCTGACAACATCCAACCGAAACGTTGACCATTTGCCAAATTTACAATGCAAATACGAGAATAATTGGTCGTTCGGAAAGGAAAGAAACTAGTCTGTTCAACAGAACTCTCGTGCGTATTCCCCAATGACTTCGATCAAGCAGCGGGAAATAAATGGACAACTGAAAATCCAATTAACGTTGCGTGTTGCCAAATAGTTCCTTTTGTTGTTGCGTTGTTTGGTTCAAAGTTCTAACGCTGATAACTTCATAGCTGTGCCATTATTAGAGGATTAGTCGAAGGATGTGGAAGGACAGCGGGGTTTTTTCAATCATAACAGAAAGCTGCATCGTTATTTTGCGCCAAGAATAGTTAATTAGTTTGGTCTCTTAACTGTGCACTTTAAGAATAACACTGGCAGAGATAAGTCTTTTGTCTGTTGCGGGTTATTTTTACTTGCAGCCGCCTTACGGGAAACGTGAGTTACAGTAATAAAAAATATTTTTTAAATCAAGTATAGAGGTCTGAGATAATCAAAAATCTTAGTGCTTTCTAATACTGCGATTATTGATTTAGCACTTCTTTGGTCTCTAGATTGCCAGTTTGGAAGTCTGCACCACGCACTCAAATGTTCTTTTAGCGGAGGTTTCTTTGGTCTGTAGATTGCCAGTTTGGAAGTCTGCACCACTCAGTTCTAATGTTCTTGCAGCGGGGATTTCTTTGGTCTGTAGATTGCCAGTTTGGAAGTCTGCACCATGCACTCAAATGTTCTTTTAGCGGAGGTTTCTTTGGTCTGTAGATTGCCAGTTTGGAAGTCTGCACCACTCAGTTCTAATGTTCTTGCAGCGGGGATTTCTTTGGTCTGTAGATTGCCAGTTTGGAAGTCTGCACCATGCACTCAAATGTTCTTTTAGCGGAGGTTTCTTTGGTCTGTAGATTGCCAGTTTGGAAGTCTGCACCACTCAGTTTTAATGTTCTTGCAGCGAATATTTCCTTGGTCTGTAGATTGCCAGTTTGGAAGTTTGCACCACGCACTGAAATGTTCTTGCAGCGGGGATTTCTTTGGTCTGTAGATTGCCAGTTTGGAAGTTTGCACCACGCACTCAAATGTTCTTGCAGCGAATATTTCCTTGGTCTGTAGATTGCCAGTTTGGAAGTTTGCACCACGCAGTCAAATGTTCTTGCAGCTTGGATTTCTTTGGTCTGTAGATTGCCAGTTTGGAAGTTTGCACCCCGCACTCAAATGTTCTTGCAGCGAATATTTCCTTGGTCTGTAGATTGCCAGTTTGGAAGTTTGCACCACGCACTTAAATGTTCTTGCAGCGGGGATTTCTTTGGTCTGTGGATTGCCAGTTTGGAAGTTTGCACCCCGCACTCAAATGTTCTTGCAGCGAATATTTCCTTGATCTGTAGATTGCCAGTTTGGAAGTCTGCACCACGCACTCAAATGTTCTTGCAGCGAATATTTTCTTGGTCTGTAGATTGCCAGTTTGGAAGTTTGCACCACGCAGTCAAATGTTCTTGCAGCGGGGATTTCTTTGGTCTGTAGATTGCCAGTTTGGAAGTTTGCACCATGCGCTCAAATGTTCTTCAGCGGGGATTTCTTTGGTCTGTAGATTGCCAGTTTGGAATTCTGCACCACGCACTCAAATGTTCTTGCAGCGAATATTTTCTTGGTCTGTAGATTGCCAGTTTGGAAGTTTGCACCACGCAGTCAAATGTTCTTGCAGCGGGGATTTCTTTGGTCTGTAGATTGCCAGTTTGGAAGTTTGCACCATGTGCTCAAATGTTCTTCAGCGGGGATTTCTTTGGTCTGTAGATTGCCAGTTTGGAAGTTTGCACCATGCGCTCAAATGTTCTACAGCGGGGATTTCTTTGGTCTGTAGATTGCCAGTTTGGAATTCTGCACCACGCACTCAAATGTTCTTGCAGCGAATATTTTCTTGGTCTGTAGATTGCCAGTTTGGAAGTTTGCACCACGCAATCAAATGTTCTTGCAGCGGGGATTTCTTTGGTCTGTAGATTGCCAGTTGGAAGTTTGCACCATGCGCTCAAATGTTCTTCAGCGGGGATTTCTTTGGTCTGTAGATTGCCAGTTTGGAAGTTTGCACCATGCGCTCAAATGTTCTTCAGCGGGGATTTCTTTGGTCTGTAGATTGCCAGTTTGGAAGTCTGCACCACGCACTCAAATGTTCTTGCAGTGGGCGTTGCTTTGATATTTTGTTTTACATAATGAGGTTGGCAGCCCTATGCGCACCAGCGTATGAGTTGTCTGGTACGACATGCCTGCGGGTACAGTAGACCTATTCTTTCTTTATCTCTTCAGAGCCCCCCCCCCCCCCCCCCCCCCCCCCCGCGGAACTACACGGGGCATCTAGATTTTTATAATCTGTTAAAAATGTATAAAGTTTTGTAAAGGTTCAGGTAGTACAATAGTGATAATGCCGTAGGTGAGTGAAGCGTTAGAGGCCACCATACTAGGTCCAGCTTTTAATTAGATGGCGTGACTTGTTCCCTTTCTCGCGACCTTCGTCTTCCCTAACTCAAGAGCAGAATGATGTATCCATTTAGACGCTGGGTAGAATGGAAGTGGGACTATGTGGCGGGATAGATGTTGGATTAAAAAAAAATTAGAAAGTAGTTCCCAGAAATGGAGAAGAGAGCTAGTAGTAGGGACGGTACACGACAAGCCAGGTAGATAACTGCACAGTTCTAGTTAGTAGCTGCAGAAGAGAGCTATGAAGTAGGTCACCTTCTCGCTAGACCTATGCTCCAAGGGTGTCTCTATTAATAGCTGGTGTTAATTGCAGCTCGTTAATTATTCCTACCAGTTTAAGAAATTTCTCTGAATTTAAACACAATAACAAAATTTCGAACAGAACTGGAATTGAAGCAAAATTAATCAACTGCGCTTTATAAAATATATCTGTACATTTATTAATTACAATATAAGTTTGGTAAAGATTGCAGATATGTATTTACACAAATCACTAGCTGGAAACTTATAAGGTACCAATATCTTTGTTCATCATTTCAGGCAATTGGTGATTTCTGGATCTTAACAAACAATTAACTACCAAGCAATACAGAACATTTAGTGAAAAGAAAGAAACAACAGTGACATTCTTTTCAATGAATATATAATAGACAAAGCTATATTGGTTACAGAAAAACAAAAGAAAGAAAACAATATATTTATATTTGGTTATATGTGTATAGTACTGAGTAAAGGGAGATAAAAATAGTATACACAAAAGGAATGTTGATTATTAGGATACCCTTCACGATGTCTGAGGTGTATGTCCTAATTCTAATCACTGACTGGTATGACACCATATCTTTTAATGTTTGGTCCTTTTTTTAGAAACCACTTATCCTAAATGTTGCTGCTGCTGTTATGACTGCACAATGTCACTGCAAGTTGTCTCCCGTGGCCAAGTTGCTGGAGTAGTTCGTAGCTATATACGGCAGAAGCCGCGCTGGTGTAATGGCTACGGCGTTGTACTGGCGACCAGGTTTTTATGGTTCAAACCCGGGCGTCAGCGTTTGAAGGAACGTTTACGACCGGAAATTTGACTGAATAACCTGAACGGCTCCTGCACATAAATCCCGTGTGAATGGGAAGGAGCGAAGCTCCTGACCGGGTTGGAAGGAAAGTCCACTGACCCCCCAGCCTCGCAATGACATTTCATTGGGCCAAACGAGCTGGAAAGCTCGAGTGCCGCTGGTTAGAGAAAAAAAAAAAGCTGTATACGGCAAGGTTTTACTACACAACTGAGAGTTCACCTGCCTTCGTCACATCCAGGGAGCTAGGAGATACAACCAAAGGAACAATCTAATTAGCTCTCTGGCTAGAGGCAATATTGTCCTGAGTGTGGTCTATAAACCAGTCTCAGATATCAGTCATATTATTACATAAATGACATGAACCAATGTTGAGCGTCGTTCTTCGAGCTGCAAACA
This sequence comes from Oreohelix idahoensis, assembly GCA_024509875.1. Lineage (NCBI taxonomy): Eukaryota > Metazoa > Mollusca > Gastropoda > Stylommatophora > Oreohelicidae > Oreohelix > Oreohelix idahoensis. The sequence continues at coordinate 32,435 of JAMPIV010021331.1, forward strand.
TGTAATATTAATAGGGTAGGGCATAAACATATCATCAACTGTTGCTGTTTGCTGCCTAGAAATGATGGAGTTCCGCATTAAAGGCATACAAAGATTATACAACAGTAAATATATGAATTCCATAAAATATACAACCATTAAATAAAAGGTGAGGGCAGGATAGTGCATATGCATTCTATGAAACGATCTGAAGGACATCAAAGGCATACAAAAATCATATAAAAGTAAATATATGAATTCCATAAAATATACAACCATTAAATGAAAAGTATGTGCATAAAAGATGGAAGAACATGAACTGAAAAGCAGTTCAAACATTCTTACTTAATCGTTCCCCTTCTACCGTGAGATGTAGAGGTTTTGAAGAGAGAGCGCCAGACTATCCTATCGGCTGTCTTCCTCCTGGCCTGGTTCCATTCTAGTCCTCGGTCCTTCAAAGAGTGTCTAATGTTGTCCTCCCAGCGGACTCTGGGTCGTCCTGCGGGTCTGGATCCCGGGATCTTTGTTTCCCATGCTTGTCGTGGTAGCCGATCTTCTCCCATTCTGCAGACATGGCCAAACCATCTTAATTGGGACTGTTCTACTTGGGTCTGCAGGGGGTGGGATTTTAGGCCTTGACGTATCGTCTGGTTGCGGACCATGTCTCTTCTTGTTACTTCAACCACCTTCCTAAGATACCTCATTTCTGAGGTTTGGATCTGGCTTTTGCGGGTTGTAGTCATTGTCCATTACTCGCATCCATATGTCAAGACTGGGACATAGGTGGAGTGGTATACAGCCATCTTCGTTTTCTTACCAATCTCTCCATCTTGCTGAGGAATCATCGACTTATGGCCTGAAAAAGTATCCCAGCTGCAGCTTCTTGAGAGGCCAACTCTTCTTTGACGCCTCCCTTTCGGTCTATAATAGCTCCGAGGTATTTAAAGTGGTCGACCTGCTCCAGGACCTGTTCTCTCAGCTTAATCTGATGTCTTTTTTCTTCTCGTGATATCACCATGGATTTTGTTTTAGAGCTGCTTATGACCATCCCTCTCTTCTCCAGCTCTTCCTTCCAGACTTGCAGGTTGGATTGGAGATGTGCCTCTGATTTAGCAATCAGGGCAACATCATCAGCAAATGCCAGCTCTGAAATACAGACCTCTCTCATCTTCCAGTACCCCACTGAATACTTTCTTGTTCTCTCTTTACATGCCTTGATGACATCGTCCATGAGGAGTATGAAAAGATAAGGTGATAGGATATCACCTTGTCTTACACCACTGGTGGTCCTGAACTCCTCTGACTTATGGTTTGCTATCCTCACATAATTTCTGCAAGACTTGTAGAAGCTCTGTATAGCATGAATCAGAGGTGCTGGAATGTTCTTCCTTGCCAAACAGTCCCAAAGTTTGCTCCAGGGGACACTGTCAAACGCCTTTTCCAGATTTATGAAACAGAGATGGGTCTCACTCTTATACTCAAGGGCCTTTACACTCAGCTGTCTGAGTGTGAAGATTAGGTCTTGAGTACTTTGGTTTGCTCGGAATCCGCAGTAGACCTCATCCAGTAGTGGCTCATCTAGGCGTCGGAGTCTCTGCTCTAGAATTCTAGAGTAGATTTTACCACGGACAAAGAGAAGGGATATACCTCTATGGTTTCCACACTGTCGATTGTCACCCTTTTTGAAAATTGGTGTTATGATGGCAATCTCCCAATCCTTTGGTATGGTCTTGTTGCACCACGCTGCCTGTAGGACCCTTAAGAGTAATAGGTCGCCTGATGCTCCCACGTACTTAACTATTTCTGGTGTTATACCATCATGCCCTGCTGCTTTGCCCATCTTGATTTTCTCCAGTGCTGCCTTCAGTTCTTCCATCTTTATGTCATCTTCACCATCATTGGTTTTCTCTTCTGTGCTAGTGGTTATCATTTCTGATGCTTCACCATGCTCACCATCGAGGAGTTCTGAGAAATATTCTTTCCATCTTTCCATTACTTCCTTCGAGGCAGTAAGCAATTTGCCTTGCATGTCCTTTATAAATTTGAGAGGGCATTGTTTTTCCTTCCTCGTGTTCTTTAGGATCTTATAGAACAATTTATGGTTTTCTTGCACATATTTTTCTAGCTTTTCTCCAAATTCTTCCCAAGACTTCTGTTTTGCTGCTAGCACCTTGTCCTTTGCTTCTGTTCTGAGTGTCACATATTCTCTATATTTCTCCATTTGTCCTGTTGTGTTTTTAGCTCCTAAGTATTGTTTCCATGCCATTTTCTTCTCTTATTTTTTCTTTGACTTCATCTGTCCACCAAGGTGTCCTCTTTCTCTTGTTCCCAAGTCGGACTTCACCACATGCTTCTGCAGCAGCTGTCTTTATGATGTCTTACTTACTTAGTCTTTCCCCTTCTACCGAGAGGTGTAGAGGTTTGGAAGAGAGAGCGCCAGACTATTCTATCGGCTGTCTTCCTCCTGGCCTGGTTCCATTCTAGTCCTCGGTCCTTCAAAGATTGTCTAATGTTGTCCTCCCAGCGGACTTTGGGTCGTCCTCGGGGTCTGGATCCTTGGCTCTTTGTTTCCCATGCTTGTCGTGGTAGCCGATCTTCTCCCATTCTGCAGACATGGCCAAACCATCTTAGTTGGGACTGTTCTACTTGGGTCTGTAGGGGGTGGTATTTTAGGCCTTGACGTATCGTCTGGTTGCATACCATGTCTCTTCTTGTTACTTCAACCACCTTCCTCAGATACCTCATTTCTGAGGTTTGGATCTGGCTTTTATGGGTTGTAGTCATTGCCCATGACTCGCATCCATATGTCAAGACTGGGACATAGGTGGAGCGGTATACAGCCATCTTCGTTTTGTTACCAACCTCTCTCTTGCTGAGGAATCCTCGATTTATGGCCTGAAAAATTCTCCCAGCTGCTGCTTTTCGAGTGGCCAACTCTTCTTTGGTGCCTTCCTTTTGGTCTATAATAGCTCCGAGGTATTTAAAGTGGTCGACCTGCTCCAGGACCAGTTCTCCCAGCTTAATCTGATGTCTTCTTTCTTCTCGTGATATCACCATGGATTTTGTTTTAGAGCTGCTTATGACCATCCCTCTCTTCTCCAGCTCTTCCTTCCAGACTTGCAGGTTGGATTGGAGATGTGCCTCTGATTTAGCAATCAGGGCAACATCATCAGCAAATGCCAGCTCTGAAATATAGACCTGTCTCATCTTCCAGTACCCCACTGAATACTTTCTTGTTCTCTCCTTACATGCCTTGATGACATCGTCCATAAGGAGTATGAAGAGGTAAGGTGATAGGATATCACCTTGTCTTACACCAGTGGTGGTCCTGAACTCTTCTGACTTATGGTTTGCTGTCCTCACATAATTTCTGCAAGACTTGTAGAAGCTCTGTATAGCATGAATCAGAGGTGCTGGAATATTCTTCCTTGCCAAACAGTCCCAAAGTTTGCTCCAAGGGACCCTGTCAAACGCCTTTTCCAGATCTATGAAACAAAGATGGATCTCACTCTTATACTCAAGGGCCTTTTCACTCAGCTGTCTGAGTGTGAAGATTAGGTCTTGAGTACTTCGATTTGCTCGGAATCCGCACTGGACCTCATCCAATTGTGGCTTAGCTAGGCGTCGGAGTCTCTGCTCTAGGATTCTAGAGTAGATTTTTCCAGGGACACTGAGAAGGGATATGCCTCTATGGTTTCCACACTGTCGATTGTCACCCTTTTTGAAAATTGGTGTTATGATGGCGATCTCCCAATCCTTTGGTATGGTCTTGTTGCACCATGCTGCCTGTAGGACCCTTAAGAGTAACAGGTCGCCTGATGCTCCCATGTACTTAACCATTTCTGGTGTTATACCATCATGCCCTGCTGCTTTGCCCATCTTGATTTTCTCCAGTGCTGCCTTCAGTTCTTCCATCTTTATGTCATCTTCATCACCATTGGTTTCCTCTTCTGTGCTAGTGGTTTTCATTTCTGATGCTTCACCATGCTCACCATCGAGGAGTTCTGAGAAATATTCTTTCCATCTTTCCATTACTTCCTTCGAGGCAGTAAGCAATTTGCCTTGCTTGTCGTTTATAAATTTGAGAGGGCATTGTTTTTCCTTCCACATGTTCTTTAGGATCTTATAGAACAATTTATGGTTTTCTTGCACATCTTTTTCTAGCTTTTCTCCCAATTCTTCCCAGGACTTCTGTTTTGCTGCTAGCACCTTGTCCTTTGCTTCTGTTCTGAGTGTCACATATTCTCTATATTTCTCCATTTGTCCTGTTGTGTTTTTAGCTCCTAAGTATTGTTTCCATGCCATTTTCTTCTCTCTTATTTTCTCTTTGACTTCATCTGTCCACCAAGGTGTCCTCTTTCTCTTGTTCCCAAGTCGGACTTCACCACATGCTTCTGCAGCAGCTGTCTTTATGATGTCCTTGAATTTAAGCCACAGGGTTTCCAAGTCATCAGGTTGTTCTTCTGTGTTGCTCACCGCTGCTGCAATAAGCCCCTGATATCTGGTCTTAATTTCTGGCTCTCTTAGCTTGTAGGTCTTAATGCTCATTTCTCCTGCTCGTTTACTTAGTTTCTTGTGTGATGTTGGGCAGTTCCTAGGCTGAGCAACTCTTTCAGTTGTTCTTTTGATTGTAAGCAGGTAGTGATCACTTCCAATCTCTGGCCTCCTCCAGACTCTAGCATCCCGGACATATTTGAATGAGCTTCTCCTAACAATGGCATAGTCGATCACTGACTTCTCATTCTTTGTTGGTTCACATCTAGTGTATGCATGTATGCGCTTGTGGGGAAACTTTGTGTTTATAATGATCAGATTCTGCTCACTGCAGAATCTAAGGAGTCGCTTTCCATTGTCCTTTGAAGCAGCTCAAAGAATTCCTCCTTGACCTCTGCTCTCTCATCCTCATTTGGCCCATACACTATGACCAGGTTGACAATGGTTTCTCCTTCTTTTAGTTTTACAACCATAATACGCTCCGAGACAAAGTTCCATCCCTTGATACTATCGTTTTGGTTTTTGGCCACAATGCAACCCACGCCCCCTTTAGCTCTTTCAGATGTGGGTACACCACTGTAGAGCAGCGTGTTGCCATCGAGATCCATGACTCCTTGTCCTTTTTTCTTTGTTTCCGTTATAGCCAGGATTTCTAGTTTTGCTTTCCTCATTTCTTCCACCAGCTCCTCTTCTTTCCCATTTATACTTCTTGTGTTCCAAGTTCCATAAGTCGTAGTCCGTAGTCCGTTCCAGTTCGTCGCCTTTAGAATCAGTCCGGTTTTCTCTCTTGTAGTTCTCGTAATCAAAAGTTTAAAGCAAACAGGTGATTGTCCTGTTGTGCCTTTGCCTGGTGGAGGGGCTGCCTCCTTACGGCCTCCATGCAGGCCGCCCTCCTCCTTTTTCATCCGGGCTTGGGACCGGCCTAGGCTGAGTTAGTTCGAACATTCAATAAAAATAATTGCATACAAGGAGATAATAACTGAAAGCAGTTCAAACATTCAATACAAATAATGGTACAGTATACAAGAAGATATTGCATTCATGAATGGTAAATAAACAAAGTGCATCAAGTAGTAAAATAAACCCAGTTCAAGCTCACCCACTTTGTTCCAAAATTGCAGTTTCGCTTCTCAAAGACGGCATATATATGCAATTCTTTTGCACTCATGTCTGATAAATTACAAGCTACAGGCTTCAAGAAACTGGTCTTTGGGCTTACAGCTGTGAGTAAAGACACACCCGATTTCTTCTACATTTATACATTTAACAAGCGGGCATTGACCGCGTCCAGATCACCTGGAAATTCCAGCTTGAAAATCCCTGGCATACTAGGTCATTGGCCGGGCCCACTAGGTCACTTGGAATTCCCCGGCCGACTGGGTCATTGGCCTCTCGGGTAAAATACCAGAACGACATGTCACTGGAAAACCAGGAATTCTGGATCATTGTCCTACCAGGCATGTGCTTCTGGTCCATGAAGGTGGGTAATGGGTTAATGTCCTGTCGGGCACCTGAAATCAGGGCGATGGAAGAAGAAAAATTGAAAGAAAGAAAGAATATAGAGAGAGAGAGAAAGAAAGAGAGACAGAAGAGGTAGGCGAATAATTTCGCGACAGATGGCCTTGCATGAAGTACCTGTGTGGAAAGATGTGGAAGCATCAGAGTAATTGCAATATCTAAATGATAAAGGCATTCATATTGATGACAAAAAATGTTCGACCAACTGAACAATTTAAAAAATATTGTGGAAAGTCATTCCAGTCACGAAGAATTCAGTCAGCTACTGGCTCATCAGAAATGGAATAAATATTTTGAACAATCGAGAAATGTCGAATTGCATTCAGAATTCTTAAGACTTGCACAATTTATTTTTGCAATTCCTGGGCACAACGCCAATGTTAAGAGACTTTTTTTCACTTATGCAGGGTCAATGTACAAAAGAAAGGATCACTTTGAGTTTAGATTCCATTAAAGGCACTCTATTTGTGCCGTACAATTTCAAGGAGCTTTCATGCTCTGATTTCTATGTACTGTATATTTAAAATGTAGCCAAACTTTGTTGAAGAAGATTTTATCATCAGAAAAATATAAGTAGGCACAAAATCAGTGAGATTTTATTAGCTTATTGTTTTAATGTAAAAAAAAATATGTTTCAGCGTCTTGTAGTTATTGAATAAATGTGCCCTACTTTTCGTCCTACTTTTTAAAAGTGTTGTCCTCCCTTGTCCTCCTTTTTGTGACCAAAGAATGGCATTTGTCCTCCTTTTTGTGTTGAACAATATGGTCACCCTAGTGTATTAGTTACCTACGATGACAATTGTTGCCACAACCATTATGCCCAACACCAAAAGATTTCAGTACGAAGTTTTGACGCGGCTGGCAACCCCATCGAGTAAAACTGTTGCCATAGAAACCACTGTCAAAGACCATGCATAGATTTGTTTCTTTTGTTTCTAGTTTTGTATTTTTCCTGTTTTATTATTGTTCTTTTTTTTCCGCCAGTGTTTCTCATGCTGTTTCGTGTTTGCAGTGTCTGAAGTATTTTTCTTTGACCTGTGTGTATTTCTTGTCTTTGTCAACTGCTTGTAACTGTGGGCTGAAGAAGGGTGAAACCTGGGAACGTCCCGTGTTTTCTGTGTACCTTTAATTTGTAAAGCTTATTCCATACCCTTTATGTTTTTTAATTTATATATATACGGACATTTGGCTAGCAGAATTCGCCATAGGACATCTTTCATTCCTCAATTAAGAAGGAATATTGTCTCACCCACAAGTCAGAAGGTGGACGCAGCATTTTTCGTCACCATATACTGCTTGCTCACAAGTTCAATACATCGTTATCACAAGTTCAATACAGAGTCATCATAAATTCAAATAACTCGAAAGATCATTATTATCTGAAGTCAAGCAAAAGAGCTCAAAAGAGGAATCGCATATTTATACCACGTGCAACACACTCTTAAGCGCATTTTATGAAGCAGACTCGAAAGTATATGAATCACGACTACATACGCAAGATTATGAGTCTACATATCACTAACATTTCGTGAAGATATCCAGTCTGACCAGTACCGTCGGGAGATTAGACAACAGACCTTTTGTTCATATGACAACTATTAACTGTTGATCAACACTACAGAGATATACTCAAACAGTGAAGGAATATACATAGATATCTCGTCAGCGTTCTCCGTACGACAACAGTATTCATCAGAACGTCCTCAGCTTAGAGATACCCCATTCGACATAACGTATAACAACTTGGGACATTTTATGCATACATGTGAATCCTCATATCTAGGAGAAGCATTTAGAGACACATGGACTGTGTAGAGTACTCACCATTTTGGTAACACGGATCATATCACATCATCATTTCACTTTACACCAGTTCATTCTTAATTAACTATTACTTAATTAACTGTAATATGATGATGGATGGCATCCGCATGTCTGGTTTTGTGTAGTGTGTAGATGTGTTCAGTCAAAACAATGTTCATGCAACAATAACAGGGCAATCCACATAGGACGTCAGTAAACTCACGACGTATAAAGTCAATGAGTCTTGAAACAGCCGTTGACGTTTTTCTTCATTATTTATTGTGGACGCCACAGTGACAAAATGGTTACGCAAATGTGTAGGCACATCAAACAGTCATTATCACAGCAACATTCAATACAGCAATAAACGGTAGACAGCATTACAATGATGAGTCAGATGCATGTTATATTTCATAGTGCTGTAAATGTAGTCAGGTGGAAAACTCCATCCTTTTCTATAACAGCCAGGAGATAACCAGATGTATGAGATCAGTTCACTCTCCTTAGTTTGACTTCAGCAAGACAGACACGTCTGCCGAAGTATAAATAATGTCCTCAAGAATATCCTCTAGATAATAAAGGTTTTCTAAACCTAGTTCATTTAACAAAGTAGCAAGTAATGGTCCTTGGTACATGCATCAACCGATGCAATACAATGCAGCGACATGTGAGCTGGGAAAGAACATCTCGTGACGACGACTTTCGGAGACAGGCTATGAATCGAAATCGCTCACGACCCAAAATCGATAGAGTTAATGAAAAAGTCAATTTACCTTGCTTTCATGAAATACACAGAAATATCACGCCTCCCGACATGTGGGAAAACACTAGAGGTATTATCTCGACCAAACGAAATATCCATAAGAGGACTACACATCCCTGACAGAACAAAAAAAAGCGGAGATCCCCTCTTCAACGAGGCATCTCTTTCGCCATTCCAAATCGCTCACACCCACTAGTGGTGGGCGGAAACCGATCGACCAAACAACAAGACAAGTCATGCGCAGTCCAGTGCAAAAATGACCACAGCTCAAAAGTTAACTGCATTCGATACCAACGCGAGAAGACAAATGCTTACCGAGAAAAGTGACTATAAATTTCAAGCAGTTGTTGCCCTTGCGTTATAAAACAGATATTGAAATAAAACGATGTTGCGAGAATTTATCACGCAACAAGTCCACATGCCCGACATTATCGTTTGAAGCCCACATTGCATCGTGATAAATCTGGTAAAAACACATATGGTCATCCGAATCAAACATTGGCCAGGGGAAAACGTCTCATGCTGTAATGGTGTTATCTTTAGTCGGCCGCGGTCCAGACAAGCGTTGGTTTACCACATTGGACGCCCATCTTGGTCAGGTGAACAATAAACAATTAGAGGTCAAACTACACCCACGTTTGAACTGACAGGGGACAAGAGCGATCCTGTGAATGAGTGACCAGAGGGGCCATTAAGGATTGATTGATTGATATGGGCGGAGCTAGATGTCGGATCCAGAAACCCATATTGGACTAGCAGAAATATATAATACCGCATAATCTACTAGAGTGAGGCAGTCAAGTTTTTTACCTTGTGAGGAAGAGATTAAACCCAAAACGCATAGCCTAATACATGTGTTTATTCAGAGTGGATGATAATTCAGTTCTGTGATTAATTGTGTTCTTAAAGGATTTTGCGAAGGGAAAAGAAGTTCATCAGAAGTCTGAGTCTACACGCAACGTGTCTGACGTCTAACCAGAAATAAGTTATTAAAAACGGACATTTGGCTAGCAGAATTCGCCATAGGACATCTTTCATTCCTCAATTAAGAAGGAATATTGTCTCACCCACAAGTCAGAAGGTGGACGCAGCATTTTTCGTCACCATATACTGCTTGCTCACAAGTTTAATACATCGTTATCACAAGTTCAATACAGAGTCATCATAAATTCAAATAACTCGAAAGATCATTATTATCTGAAGTCAAGCAAAAGAGCTCAAAAGAGGAATCGCATATTTATACCACGTGCAACACACTCTTAAGCGCATTTTATGAAGCAGACTCGAAAGTATATGAATCACGACTACATACGCAAGATTATGAGTCTACATATCACTAACATTTCGTGAAGATATCCAGTCTGACCAGTACCGTCGGGAGATTAGACAACAGACCTTTTGTTCATATGACAACTATTAACTGTTGATCAACACTACAGAGATATACTCAAACAGTGAAGGAATATACATAGATATCTCGTCAGCGTTCTCCGTACGACAACAGTATTCATCAGAACGTCCTCAGCTTAGAGATACCCCATTCGACATAACGTATAACAACTTGGGACATTTTATGCATACATGTGAATCCTCATATCTAGGAGAAGCATTTAGAGACACATGGACTGTGTAGAGTACTCACCATTTTGGTAACACGGATCATATCACATCATCATTTCACTTTACACCAGTTCATTCTTAATTAACTATTACTTAATTAACTGTAATTTTATTATCTCATCTGTGTGTTTTGTGTGAATCGTCTTTCACCATCATCATGTTCTAACCATTACTAACCCTATATGTGTGGATATTTCATTAATAAACCCAACGATCGGTTGATCATTATCAAGAGTTTGTTAATGTATCACTCGTGCTGTCGGTGTTACATATTCACCTATAGGAACCTTTCTCTACTCAGATGAGGTTGGGGGCTTTTTCTTTACGGGATCTAAGGGCAGAAGTTAAGGTCGTGGGGAAACAGAACTCTTTCCATAATTAATTAGAAAACACTGTCTAGTGGAAAGCATTCGCATTCCTGTCTTCTTGTCCCTATCTCGAATAGGTCTTTATTATTTCTTAACGAGCCAATTTCTAGAGACCTTATATCTATATCTCATAGACTATTCCTGGCAAAACTACTGTTGTAGTTGCCCCAGTACTCACCACACGACAATTGTGGACTCGTCTTGGGATTAGTGAATCCGGACTTAGAAGGGTGATAAATCACATTTTCATCCCTGCCATACAATTGCGATAATTGCAAAATTTGTTGGCATTTTGAGGGATTACCTTCTAGACTGATTCTTACTATAATTTGTCTATTTCATAGGGGGGATAATTTATATCTCTAAAGCACGAGTGATACATTTTAAATTGAGTATCAAACGGACAGAGTAAGCACTTTTTGAGAACAGAAGATACTGTAAGGAACTGATTTTAAAAAATCTTTTTCTGTAACTGCTGGGAAAATTTTTATCATAAATATTTAGCAAATTTTTCATAGAAAACTTCGAGATAATCTGTTATATAATTTTCAGAATATGCTGAGTGAGTGATTATTTTTAAAGAACTTTTTGAACTTGATTGCTAATTTAAACCTAGAAAGTTTTAAGAGATAATTACTTGTGCGAGTCAAACAATTTGCTTGGAGGTCACTGCCAATTTTTCCCTTCGTGAACCCATACTGCATATCATGGCAGATGCCGCAAAAATTAGAACTAGTTTAATGGAGGCAGGGCGTGAATACGGGTTAAGTGGAAAAGATCTGATGAAATTTGTGAGTGAGGAGACTGATAAACTCCATGCAAGAGAGATGGAAGTGCAGAAACTTGCAATGGAGAAGGAGAAAGCCGCAGCAGAAGCAGCGGAGCGGGAAGCCGCAGCAGAAGCAGCAGAGCGGAAAGCCGCAGCAGAAGCAGCGGAGCGGAAAGAAGCAGCAGAGCATGCACTTAACATGAAGCAACTGGAAATCCAGGGACAGACCAATCAGATAGAGCTGGCAAAAAGTGCAGCGGCTTCCAACTTTGATGGAGGGCACTCACCCCGCTCAGATGGTGTGCCTACTTCGCAACCTGCACCACCCAATGCCATGAACTTTCCGCTGGAACCTTTTTCAGAAAGGAACGATACCATGGACGCCTTTTTAGACCGCTTCGAACGCTTTGCAACAGGGTTTGGACTTGAAGAACGGAAGTGGAACTTGAAACTTTCCCAGGGCCTAAGAGGAGCCGCCTACGAAGTTTTTAATAAACTTCCGGCCGGAGAGCAAGATGACTATCAGGCATTGAAAAAAGCTCTCTTGGTGAGGTACGAGCTTCATTCAGAGGCGTACCGGAAAAAATTTCGAGGTTCTAGGAAGGAGGCCGGAGAGACTTTCTCACAGTTCGCAGCCCGTATTGAAGACTACCTAGTGAAGTGGTGTACTCTGGGAAACTTTACCGAGAACTATGACGGGTTGAAAGAGCTGATTGTGATAGAGCAACTAAAAGAGTCTATGTCGGTGGAGATGCGTAGATTTCTCACTGAAAACGGCGCTGACCGGTTAGAAAATATTCTTACACTGGCAGAGCGATTCCAAAATGCTCTCATGGAGTCTCAAGGAGCCAGAAAGAAGTTTTCGGATCAGGCGCCAAAGCAACCTGCTCGCTCCCAACCAGACCAACAAAGCAAAGGACCACACATCTCGCATAAACAGCACGCAAAACAAGATAACTACAAAGAGCAAAACAAGAAAAATGCTGCGCCGCACCAGAGACAGGGAGATAAATGGTGCAAGCACTGTCGCTTGAACAATCACAACACTAATGAGTGCAAGCGCAGACCTCCTCCCCAACATGCTGCCTGTCTGCAGACAAAATCGTCACCCCAGAAGGAGCAGAGGACCGGAAACGTTTCTCATCCTCCCGTCATCGAATCAGTCCTCGTAAACGGACAATCTGTGGAGTGCCTTTATGATACATGACTTGCTTTCGATGCGGTGGTCAGGGCATCTCTTGTCACCCCTGACCAAATAACAAAAGAGAGTGTCGACATCCAAGGTCCGACGAAGGATGTTGCACCCATGACACTGCCAATTGCACTTATCAGAGTGGAATCTCGTTATGTGACAGGAGAGATTCGTGCAGCTATCATGGTAGAACCAATCTACTCTTTAATCTTGGGATGTAGATATGTGTTCCTTGGAGAACCTACTCAACCACTAGTCATGGCGGCCGTACAGACTACAGGACAGTCAAGAAAAGACGCAGAGCAGGAACCTCCTACCAATATCCTCCCCGAGGAATTGAAGAGGGCCCAAAGGGAAGATTCCTCACTGGCGCCCTGTTTTAAAAAATTAGCTAGGACACACAACCCACCTACCAAGGGAGACTTCTTTATGAAAAATGGATTGATGTATCGCCGAGCTGGAAATGAGGGACAGGAACACAACCAATTAGTAGTTCCTGCAACCTATAGGAACCAGGTGCTTGAGATGGGCCACTCTATCCCATTTAGTGGACACATGGGAATGAGCGCCACGACTCAAAGGATCGCCTGCCACTATTATTGGCCAGGGATCACCGGCGACATTGAACGTTTCGTCAAGTCTTGTCCTCAGTGCCAGAAAGTGGCACCAAAACACTGGACGGCACCCGCGACCCTTGGGGAGATTCCAATCTTGGGCACCCCATTTGAAAGAGTGGCCGTGGATATAATTGGACCTCTGCTGAGAACTAAGAAGAGGAACTCCCATATCCTTACCTTAGTGGACACCTGTTCCATGTGGGGCGAAGCCATAGCCATGCCAGCATGCGACTCAGTGCATGTAGCTGACGCTTTACTGAATATCTTTACTAGATTGGGCTTCCCGCATGAAATTCTCACAGACAACGGGTCACAATTTAGAGACAAGTTGACAGAGGATGTGCTTAGAATATTCAAGACTAGGCATATCCATACTTCGCCCTATCACCCCCAAAGTAACGGGCAAGTAGAGCGGTTTAACGGAACGCTCACCTCTATTCTTCGGAAGTTGGCACAGGAGAAGCCAGAAACTTGGGATCAGTATCTTCCTGCCGCATTATTTGCTTATAGGGAAGTACTGCATGCGTCAACTGGATTTCCTCCGGCCACATTACTCTTCGGAAGACCTATTAAAGGTCCACTAGAAGCATTACTAAGAACATGGACAGATGCCAAGGAAGACGACACTGTCACATCAGCCTTCCAGTACGTCACAGACTTGAAACAACGCCTGAAGACTGGCTGGGAATTAGCCACAGCGAAAGTACGGGAGGCTAGGCGGAAACATGCCAAATATTACAATCGCAATGCGAAGGACCGAGAACTAGCAGTAGGAGAGAAGGTGCTACTTCTTCTGCTTTGATTGAACTCGTTAACAACCAAGTAGCAGTAATAAATTGCAGATTTGCTGGAGGGGACCCTACAAAGTGGTGGAAAAGATTTCTCGCACCAACTATAAAATCGCCGTGAACGGAAAGCAGAAAATTTACCACTTAAATCTGCTTAAGAAGTTTTACGAGCGAGCCCCTGCCGAACCAGCGCACCTCATGACTATGGTCATTGCTATGCAAATGGAAGAAGAGCCATTATCATCCGTAGAGTACCCGGTGATACAGGAGGAATCACATTTAGATGTGAAAATAAGCTCCACCTTAACGGAAGCCCAGCAAGAAAAAGTAAGGAGATTGATGGAAAAACCACGCCGACTCTCTGACAGACAAACCGGGCCGGACAAACCTGATGGAGTTTGACATGGAAGTCACGGATCCTACGCCCGTCCGAATGAGAACTTATCCGATTCCGTATGCCAAGGCGACGGCATTAAAACAAGAAATTGATTACTTACTTAAGGAAGGCATAATTTCGAAGTCGGAGTCTCCTTACAGTGCGGGAGTGGTGCTGTTACGCAAACCCAGTGGAGAACACCGCCTGTGCATCGACTACCGACAGCTGAATGCGTTAACACAGTTCCAGCCAGAACCGTTACCGGACCAGAACCAGCTATTTACTAAGCTGAGCAGGGCTCGCTATTTTTCAAAGATCGACCTCAGTAAAGGGTACTATCAAATACCGGTAAAAGCTGAGGTGAGGAACCTGCTAGTCTTCAGTACTCCAGATGGACACTTCGAGTTTAATGTGATGCCATTTGGACTGAACAATGCTCCTAGTGTCTTCACAAGGATGATGCGAAAGTTATTGGATCCTTTGAATCATCCCGCCATCAGCAATTTTATGGATGATATCCTAGTAGCTACTGAATCGTTTGAAGAACATATATCAGCGCTATCCTTGCTGTTTAACAGACTCAGAGAAGCGGGACTAACCGCCCGCCCAACCAAATGTCAAATTGGGTGTGAACAGCTAGAGTTCCTAGGACATACTATATCCCATGGGACCATGTTCCCTGAGACTCAAAACGTTGAGAAGCTGAGAAATGCACCGAGACCGTCCACTAAAAGGGATGTCCGGTCATTTGTATCTCTCTGTGGATTCTACCAGAGATATATAAAGGATTTTAATAGCCTCTGTGCGCCGCTTACATCGCTAACCAAGAAAGGAAACCCAGATAAAATGACATGGTCAGCAGAATGTGAACATGCATATGCACTCTTAAAAGAGAAACTCACCACAAAACCTATTTTACGGCTTCCGGATTTAACTAGAAAATTCATCTTGCGCACAGATGCCAGTAACATTGGAATCGGGGCTACATTACTACAGCCAGACGACAGAAGCCCACCTAATCTATTTCCGGTCGCATATGCGAGTCGGAAGTTAAACCGAGCAGAACAAAACTATTCCACAATCGAAAAGGAATGTTTGTCCCTCGTCTGGGGAATACAAAAATTTCAAGCACACCTGTACGGAAGGAAATTTACAATCCAGAGTGATCATCAACCTCTGACCTTCCTCGCCAATTCAAAGAATTTGAATGCTAGACTGATGAGGTGGTCGCTTGTTCTACAACCTTACACGTTCCAAGTGGACTACATCCAAGGAAAACATAACGTAGGAGCGGATTTTTAAGCCGTCATCCCATGAGGCAGGACGGAGAGCACAGACAAGTAGAGGAAAGGGTGGAAACCGAAGAGAAAAACGAAGATGAGGAAGAGGATTAAAGAATCCCGAGCAAGAAGGCAAAGCTCTCCTGAGTACGATTGACATCACACTTGAGGAGGGGCTATTGTGATAAACGAGCGCAAAGGCCTTATTGCTCTATCTTTTCCTACATCTTTCGTATTGTATTTTCTCCGACATTCGCTCTTTCATGCAACCTTTGCGATCCATATTTGCTATTTCATCGTTGTGATTACTCGCAACCGGTATCTAGAGAGCCACATTTGCTCTTTCATCGGGGGAAATAAAATCCTTTGATTGAGTCCACATGCCCGACATTATCGTTTGAAGCCCACATTGCATCGTGATAAATCTGGTAAAAACACATATGGTCATCCGAATCAAACATTGGCCAGGGGAAAACGTCTCATGCTGTAATGGTGTTATCTTTAGTCGGCCGCGGTCCAGACAAGCGTTGGTTTACCACATTGGACGCCCATCTTGGTCAGGTGAACAATAAACAATCAGAGGTCAAACTACACCCACGTTTGAACTGACAGGGGACAAGAGCGATCCTGTGAATGAATGACCAGAGGGGCCATTAAGGATTTTTTGATATGGGCGGAGATAGATGTCGGATCCAGAAACCCATATTGGACTAGCAGAAATATATAATACCGTATAATCTACTAGAGTGAGGCAGTCAAGTTTTTTACCTTGTGAGGAAGAGATTAAACCCAAAACGCATAGCCTAATACATGTGTTTATTCAGAGTGGATGATAATTCAGTTCTGTGATTAATTGTGTTCTTAAAGGATTTTGCGAAGGGAAAAGAAGTTCATCAGAAGTCTGAGTCTACACGCAACGTGTCTGACGTCTAACCAGAAATAAGTTATTAAAAACGGACATTTGGCTAGCAGAATTCGCCATAGGACATCTTTCATTCCTCAATTAAGAAGGAATATTGTCTCACCCACAAGTCAGAAGGTGGACGCAGCATTTTTCGTCACCATATACTGCTTGCTCACAAGTTCAATACATCGTTATCACAAGTTCAATACAGAGTCATCATAAATTCAAATAACTCGAAAGATCATTATTATCTGAAGTCAAGCAAAAGAGCTCAAAAGAGGAATCGCATATTTATACCACGTGCAACACACTCTTAAGCGCATTTTATGAAGCAGACTCGAAAGTATATGAATCACGACTACATACGCAAGATTATGAGTCTACATATCACTAACATTTCGTGAAGATATCCAGTCTGACCAGTACCGTCGGGAGATTAGACAACAGACCTTTTGTTCATATGACAACTATTAACTGTTGATCAACACTACAGAGATATACTCAAACAGTGAAGGAATATACATAGATATCTCGTCAGCGTTCTCCGTACGACAACAGTATTCATCAGAACGTCCTCAGCTTAGAGATACCCCATTCGACATAACGTATAACAACTTGGGACATTTTATGCATACATGTGAATCCTCATATCTAGGAGAAGCATTTAGAGACACATGGACTGTGTAGAGTACTCACCATTTTGGTAACACGGATCATATCACATCATCATTTCACTTTACACCAGTTCATTCTTAATTAACTATTACTTAATTAACTGTAATTTTATTATCTCATCTGTGTGTTTTGTGTGAATCGTCTTTCACCATCATCACGTTCTAACCATTACTAACCCTATATGTGTGGATATTTCATTAATAAACCCAACGATCGGTTGATCATTATCAAGAGTTTGTTAATGTATCACTCGTGCTGTCGGTGTTACATATTCACCTATAGGAACCTTTCTCTACTCAGATGAGGTTGGGGGCTTTTTCTTTACGGGATCTAAGGGCAGAAGCTAAGGTCGTGGGGAAACAGAACTCTTTCCATAATTAATTAGAAAACACTGTCTAGTGGAAAGCATTCGCATTCCTGTCTTCTTGTCCCTATCTCGAATAGGTCTTTATTATTTCTTAACGAGCCAATTTCTAGAGACCTTATATCTATATCTCATAGACTATTCCTGGCAAAACTACTGTTGTAGTTGCCCCAGTACTCACCACACGACAGATGGGAATCGGTACTGTGCAAGTGCATCTCTTCTATCGCCAATCGATTGAAACTGCACGCCTCAAGTCTACAATAGACATCACTTTGTTGGCCATTGTCTGGTTATTACAACGAATGCAACCATTTCTGCTTGACGCCCGTTCTGTCATTGCATCTAAACTACGGACGATCGTTGGACGACAGATTGCAGACTTCAAGAATTTCATGCCTGCACGAAATTATATCAACTTCTATTCGTTTGATTTCGCTACTCGGTCTATCCGTGGTTCTAAAGATGCTACGGTCATCTTATCTAGAAGCCCAAAAGACTCTACCGAGCCTCTGCACGCTTCAATTTGCGACGCCTCTACGTAACCCAGTCATCACTGTAAATAGTTGATTGCAAACTATAACGACACGTGCTACTTTACGTTCTTCAGCCATGAGCTCACTATTGACTATCACGTTATTTTCTTCGCACAGTTTTAGACTATATTTTAAACATTCTTAACAACGTCACTTTATTTATTTTTTTTTTTAATGCTTTTCATTTTCAGGTACTATCGATAACTTTGTTGGTTCCACACTAACTATTGTGTCAATTTAATTCGATTTCTCTGGAACACGAAAATGACATAAACTAAACTTATTTAACACGTGAATAATTTAACATCATTTGACTTAATAACATTACACATATATTTACTACACTAATTGCGCGGATTAATAACATCCTTACTAGCTCACTTGGTGATTTCATGACACTTCATCCCACTTACTATATTGACTTAACATTAATTGTTTGATTGATGTAAAATGGACTCTGATTGACCTCTCCGGTATATTTTAAAACATAAAAAGCTACGCTTTTTCTCGGGGGGTGGGGGGTGGGGGGGGCGATGTATATTGTTAAGTCCTTTTTACGCGTGGGAGTTAAGTGTGCGAGACTTTTACATGCCAGTCTATTTTTGATAGACGCACATGTGAGTGCATCTATAATAAATGTATAACTTAAATATTTATGCGTACTTTTCTGCATCTTGATTGAATGCAGATGACGCACCTTTTGATCGTCGATTGGTTGCGATACAAACCATGCTTTTGAGGCTTTATGATATAGTAATCGTCCAAGACGGACGTACTTTGGCGTTCTTGCCCTTATGAAATGGGAGGACATACAAGTTAATATATTTATAATTATGAATTATAAGGAAACATATCCTTTGAAGTATCTTCTTCCAGGTATATATACTTAGCCAGAATAATGGCTCGTTCTTCGTTGTCTCCGGCCTCAAGAGACTTATAGCCCTACGTGTCACGGCAGAACTTCCATTGCTTCTGTAATGATCAATGGCTAGTGTGTCCCTCTGACACTAGGAGCGATATTGTATACTGAAATAATATATATTATATTTGAATCGATGAAGTCTTCGGAACGGTCAAGACGTTTGACCATTTTATTATAATGACCGGCGTTCTTGATCAGAGGTCATATCAACATACATATTAACTATGTTTGATGTTACTACATGATTGTTTATATATTGATGCAACTTCACCTACACATGATGTCATGCCATGATCGTTGTTCCCGTCTGCGAGTAATAAATATTGTCAATGTACTACATGGGTCCAGCCTGCTTAATCCAGTGTACGTTGCTAACCGTTGGTCAAGTTGATGACCCATATTTCAGTATCGTTGATCTCATCATTATTGACATACCTGTTTACGACCCACATCAATAACTATATTCGCGTTATCAAATAATAAGTCGGCCACCACTGTAAGCCCGACATTTCTGGCATCACCCTCGCCAGCAGTAGTCAAGTAAACAGACACTCTCAAGACACATCCGGTGCATCGCAACATATGCGTAGTGAGTTTTTCTTTCATCCATAAAAAATTTGAAGTGCAGGGTAATTGAAAAGTCGTTTCCTATTTTTAAATGCATATATCCTCATTTGTAGCCATTGGATATGGATGAAACAGATATCAAAACAAAGAGAAATACCTGTCATTTGATAAATATGGTTTTTTTTGTTTTGTTTTTTTAATTTGTTCCCAAGGACAAGAAAAGTATATGAATACTTCACACTCATGCATGTCGTTCACGGCGACTATTATGAAGTTGTGACATGGGTCTAGCAACCTCATAAGGTAAAACATATTGCCACATGAACCACAGATGCAAGAGCTTGTGACTGCTTAATGCAAGCTTCGTGCTTAGGGGGACCAGCTGCAGTGGCGGCTCCCTGCTCCGTAAGGAGAGGAAATGAAAATTATAATATGTGACCTTCGTCTCTGCCAGACGATCTACTTCCTGTTATTCCACAGAAAGAGCGGTTGAAAATTCAAACTGAATGATGTTTTTTTTTTACCGAATCGTAACTTCGCTTCACAGTAAAGATGATGTTCTTGTCTTAAGCTGTTGATGAATAAAATGAATTATAGTTAGCCAGCTCATGGATTTTCACTGCTACCGAGGGACATGAAAGCTTTACTTGTAAGGATACTACATTTATAATTGTCGGCAGGGGAGAGGTATTCAAAAATTCCCATCGCTTAAAAATGATTTATTGTTTTTCTCCGCCTCATTTATAGGATCCCGTTACACGCCCATTGAGGCATATTGGGAATATGGTGTTAGGCCCATATTTTCTTGACCATCGGCACACTAGGGGTGATGTGGTCAGCATCACGCCGGCCGCCTTAACCTTCCCAGAATTGCTCTGGTACCCAATTGTGGCTGGGTAGACCCAAGAGCCGTTTGCGGCCTAAAAAAATCCCACTGCATCTGGGGATCGAACCATATACCACTGAGCTAGGAAGCCAGTGCACTAACCACTATGCTACCGCGGCTCATTTATAGCTCTACCCAAATTATTTCGTGGGATCTAATGGTATTTTGTGATCGACCGGTTATACCGTAACAAATTCTACCTATTGCATCTACAAAACCATTAGAAAACGTAAGTTTCCACCCTGGTACGTTGTCACAGAGTGTCCGATTGAAAGAGTGGCTAGAGCGCTGGTCTCTCGCGGCAAAGGTGCTGGGTTCGAATCACGGTACCGACACCCTCCAGTTTACCCAGCTGTAAATGGGTACCTGATTCTGCTCTTTGAATTAGGAAGGAAAAAGTAGCGAGGAATGGAACTAGTCACGCCACCTCTCGATGCTGGATCTAGTATGGTGAAATCTCTAACACTTCCTTCTCCTACGGCAGTATCTGCCATGGGACTACCTTTCACGTTGTCAAAGTTATCTCCCATTATCAATTTGTTATCTCCCTTCCTATTATTCGTTTTTCCTGTCTTGATTGAACACTTCTGCAAAATCTACAGTTCTTCCCCCCCCCCCCCCCCTCCCCCCCAACCCCACCCCCTTTCGACAAGATCACAAACGTGAACCTGATGACAAGAACCAGACAAGTACCACTGGAACAAAGAGATGTGATGAAAGCGCTGGCAATAAACAGGTTACACATTGAGGAAACCGGTTGATAGCATTAACAAACAGTCCTAGTTCTGAAATCTTGAGCTAAAGGCATGTGACATGACTGCGTACGTTAGTTGAAGGCCTAAGCTCCTCTGAGCTCGAGTGTAATGAATGAAAGAGACTGCTTGAGGCTACCAATAATACAAATATGCCTTAATGCCCATTCATAAGATAGATTAATCGAGAGAACTTAGCATTATCTAAGTGCATTATGGGTAAGACTTATTAGTCAAAGAGTACCTACGTAAACGGATTACAAACTGAAAAATACAGGCTAAGGGAAACAACCGTTTTAATATTCGTCACAACAATTAAGGTTCTTTGCAGCTTTGATAAATAATTTGATATTTTTGTTTCGTCTATGGTAGTGTTTCTCAAACTTACAATAATTACTTACCTCTTCTGGGAGCTTAGTCTTACCAGCGTATCCCATGGTCTGGCAAAGAAAATTTGGTTTTAATAACACTATTACAAGGTATATCTAAAGCGGCGAATATATAATATGCTATTGATTTGGTTTGGTTTGGTTTGGTTTGGGTTCAACAACCATCTTCATTGTACACGGAAAACTCCATCAGTGCTTAGATCTCCTCCATTAGATCACACAAGATGGATCTCAGCACTGTGCACGAACTCCGTAGCACTGCCGAAGATCCCAGTGTATGTATACATGAATCACATGAATTTTATAAATATTTTTTGTGGTGGGTAGGTTTCCTAATTTTGCCAAGGCAGCTCAGGGTGATGAGAGGGGCGGCACCTCCTTCCTCCGATCGTTGAGTTGGAGGGATACGCCTCTGCATATGGTTTTTCGTTGTCCCGCCGGGGAGCTTGCGAAATATGACGTGATAGGGTTTCGGACCCTTTTGTCGACGTCTCGTGTCGGTTAGGTGGTGCTCGATCTGGAGCGTGAGAGGTTCGGGGTTCTCCGACTGGCAGACGGTAACTATCCAAATTGTAATGCTTGTTAGCACCTCTCCCACTTTTGTGCAGTTTCCACGCCTGGGATGGTTCCGTACTCTTTCCCGTGGTTTTAGGGCTGCTTTCCAACTGCCGAAGGATTTTTAACGTGAGTAACTTGCAGACGGCACCTCTTATTATTTTTGTTGCCCTTACCAGTGAAGGCTAGGCATCTGATCTCACTACCCAGGAGATCAGGGGGAGTATGACATCATTAGGAACCTCTGCTTCTGAATAATAATGTCCATAAATTAAATTCTCTGTACTGGAAGCAAACCCAGAACCTTTAGATTTTAAAAAAATAATAATAATAGTCTTAGCCACTCCGAACCCCATTATTTATTTATTGCTATGCAGGGTGTTTTAAAATTATGTATTCAAACTTTAAACATTTATATTTCGTGTTTTTCCCAATATCATAAATTTAGTTTAAATTTTCTATACTCCCACCATCATCATGAATACATGAGCGACATCTGTCACCAACTTCCAGTACCATTTTAGAATAATCTTTCTTTCTTTACAACTTTTAAAAGTCAAGGTAGTACATTAGTGATATTCTCCGTTATTCTTCATCATCATCAGTTGCCATCTCCACTACGAAGGTTGGCTGTAATGGATCTCCAACGTCTTCTGTCTCTTGTCTTGGTGGTGCACTCTGATAGACTCTTTCCTGTCCATCTCTTGATGTTATCTTCCCACTTATAGCGCTGTCTTCCCCTTGCACGTTTGCCTTCAGCTCTCCCTTCTGTTATGGTCTTCTGCAAGGTGTTATGCCTTTTTATGTAGCCAAAGTATTTTAGCTGCCGAACCTTGATTTCCCTCATTAGTTCTCTTTTCATACCTAGATTTTCTAGGACCTCTTTTTTTGTTTTCATCTCTTTCCATGAGATACGCCCCATTCTTCTATATATCCACATTTCAAGAGCCTCAATTCTTTCTTCCAAATGCTTATTCATCGTCCATGTTTCAGCACCATACAGAAATGCAGAATATATATAACACTTTATGATTCTCAGTTTTAATTTGTGAGACAACTGTTTAGAGGTCAGTATATGTTTCATGTTGTTGAATGTAGCTCTGGCCATTCCTATTCTCTTCTTGATTTATGTTTCACATCTGCCATCTTCTGTTATTATATGACCAAGATATACGCAGCTTTTGACTTGTTCCAGGATTTTCCCATTTACGCTTATCTTTAATGTGGGTTTATCGTTTGTTTTGCTAATTATCATAGTTTTTGTTTTCTCAATATTAATGTCGAGTCCATATTCATGACTTATACTGTTCACTTGCTTCACTAGTTCTTGTAATTCCTGTTCGCTTTCAGCTAACAACACGGTATCATCTGCATATCTAAGGTTGTTTATTGACCTTCCACTGATGTTCAGTCCTGGTATTTCCTGTATCTGTTTGAAAATTTTTTCGGTGTATAAATTAAATAGGCAGGGGGACAGCACACAACCTTGTCTGACACCTCTTTTTATGTCTATGTATGACGAATAATTCCTTCCAGATCTTACTGTGGCAGTTTGCTCCCAATAAAGATTACTGAGTATTCTTATATCTTTGCCATCAATACCTATGTCTTCAAGGCATTCAATTATTTTCTCATGATGGACTCTGTCAAAAGCCTTCTTATAGTCAATGAAGCACATGTACATACTTTTTGGACCTCTATATTTTTCTGCTAATATTCTTAGGCAAAATATTGCCTCTCTTGTTCCACTGTTCCGTCTAAAACCAAACTGTTCTTCTTGGATTTCGCTGTCTACCTTACTTTTTATTCTTTCCTGTATGATTTTGAGCAGTATCTTAATTGCATGACTCATCAGGCTGATTGTTCTGAAGTCTGAACATTCTGTTGCATTTGGTTTTTTGGGCAATGTTATAAAAACTGAAGTCTTCATGTCGTGTGGTATATATCCTGTATTGTATATATCGTTGCATAGATCTGTGATTGTATCTATACCAAAGCTCTCCAGAGCTTCTATCATTTCAATGTTTATGTTATCCATGCCTGCTGATTTTCCTTTTTGTATCATATGTATGGCATTCTCTACTTCTAATCTGAGAATGTTTGGGCCTTCATTAGAATCTGGTGATGGTTTTTTACCTCTGTTGTCCTCAAATAGTTCTTTTACGTATTCTGCCCATCTGTTTGATATGTCTTTCTCATCAAGTAATATTACACCATTTTTGTTCTTGGTACAGCTTCCTCCTTGTGCAAACCGCGACCTATTTGATAATTTCTTTATTTCTTCATGCATATCTCTTGTCATGTGCTTTGCTTCCAAGTCTTCTATTTCCTTGCATTTTGTTTCTATCCACTCTTCTTTTGCTTGTCTACACATAGTACGTATTTCATTGTCTATTGTTTTATATTCTGGAGTGTTTTTTGCTTTCTTTCTTTCTGCCATTTTATTCAAGATGTCATCTGTCATCCAAATTTGATTTTTCTTAGACTCCTTTTTAGGTAAATTTGCATTTGCTGATTGTATGCTTGTTTTTAAGCATTCCCATTTTGCGGTTACTTTTTCTTCTGGGTTTTCTCTTCTATACTGCTCCATGCTTTCTGTCAATAACTGTTGATATTTATTTTTGACGTCGATTAAATATTTCTGTTTTATATCTGGTTGTTTCAGCGCTGATATTTCTATCTGGGGTTCCTCCTGTCTTCTGTTTCCTGCTCTTTTCAGCTTTATATTTACTTTGATGACAACTGGATTGTGATCTGAATTTATATTGGCGCCAGGATGTGTCTTTGCACTTGTGACACTGTTCTTAAATCTATGTTTTATCATGATATAGTCAATCTGATTTCTTGTTACATCTCCTGGGCTTTTTCATGTGTATAATTTCCTTGGGTGGTGTTCAAAAAAGGTGTTACATATGACCAGCTAGTTTTCTTCACAGAACTGGATAAGTCTGTCTCCTCTATCATTTCTTGTCCCTTGTAGTGATTTCTAAATACAATATCTAAATTAATATATAACAATATAGGTCATAAAGGCAAAGATAAGAAAGTACAAAAGAATTTTCAGCTAGAACGGTTGGTATCGCCTACGCCTTCAGATATTTTTGCTAACGAATAGCCGAACAAAACGGTACCCCAATTTTTCAAATTCGTCCTTGACATAAACACTCACTTTTTCTAGTTCTAAGAAAATATTTGCCTAAAATGCATTGTGGAACGAGGAGGGGCAAGGAAAGATGAAATGCTAATTCGTTTCGCATTGATTTTAAACTAAAAGCCAACACTAGCATATTGGCAAACCTTGCCTTAGGGGTTTCCCCAAATACAATGAGAAAAGTTAGAATTGTGGACACTACGTCATGGAAACATGTTAAGCTCTTATTGTGAATGACCTAAGCTCTCGTAATTAGCTTGAAAGTACATGAGAACAGAATTGAACAGGAGGTAGTTAAAATAAACAACCAACATAGAAAAAAGATAGAATTTTGAACCAACCCACATAGCCCCTTAAAAATTGTATATTCGTGTACTTGAAGACTTGCTGACCAAGAATATGTTATTAGTTTTATAAATAGTCCCTTAACTAATTAAATATTGATAAAACAATACATAGAGATCAGAGATACTGTCAGGTCAAGTCATATCTGCTTAGATTGGATCGCATATTTTGGGAAAAAAGTAGGTGACAGATAGGCTAGGATAGTACAGTGAATCTGATTGGGTGGCATTTGAAGGGAGACTAAATATTATTGGCTGACCTGTGAATAAACATAAATAGCCTAAGTAACGTAGGAAAAGTTTGAATGATATTTTTTGAAAAGACTGTTTACCCTTGTAAAATTAATAGCGATTGGCTAACTGAATCGATATTGTCAGAATAAGCGTTAGGGGGACGCCATTTCCAGAAAATTTTAAACAGTGATAGATGAGAGCAGGCTGTGCTTTAAAATATAAATTATAAGCAGCCTGGGCAATACGACAGATCGAAACTGTGTCAGTCATCTTCTCTGTGTGTATTTCATTGAACATTGTGAGGTCCTGGGTACTGACGTTAATGTGGTACCAAACGCTTGAAAATTGATTGATTCAAGACTCTGCCTGTTTACTGAGAGCCCATGCTAGTGGCCATTGCTTATCAAACAGGGAACAGATTGTCAAGCGAGCAGAGGAAAGGTTCAAGCTATCCTCTAATGCCAAGTTAAGTTCTCGTTCGGCACCTGAAAGCTCAACTACAGAACTTTAAAAAGAAAGATCTAATAACAGTGAATAAAACTGGGACATATATTTAATAGTTCCACAAGTGTCAAAATAGAAATAAACATTTCAAGAAGGACATGATTAAAACAACTTCCAAATAGTACCTCCAGTATTACCTTAAAATAGGAGAACATTACATAAATATATTCTATTAATAATTGTGTATGTGGACAAAGGATCTATTGTGCTATTTGACTGATGTAATTGATTATTGTGACTTCACTTTTAAATTGTCTGTCCTGATTACAAATAAATTTGAATCAGGATAATAAAACTGTAAAAATCTTATTTACACAAAATTCAACCACAGTCTTAAGTAAGATAACCTTTTAAAGTGTCGTTTGTATGTTATTGTGGTAGTACTGTGTGCTGTTGTGAATAATAAACTATTTGTTTGTATGTTTGTTAATTATTGTGCTTCACACTCTACATTCATAACCCTAGACACAACACGAAGTCATTTAATATACTAATATAAATACATTTTGAATGAGATAAAGGGGGTGGTAGCGGAAAGGCACCCTGAAAAGTTCACAATAATATTGAGTAAATTCAGGGACCTTCATAGCTAATCTCATTTATTATAATAATAATACTTAACAACAATTCATAACATCAAAATCCACCACATTATTGGGGTCTCGCTCCTGGGGATTGAATTTCTTATAACACTAGCTATATTGGGTAGTTTGATTCTGGGATTTAAATTCTTAAAATATTATCAATTATATTAGGAATCTCAGAGAGTATAAATCTAAAAGCATTCCTTTTGGAGAAATTGAATAGTAGTTGAGCTATCAGTGCCTGTGGTTGTTCTTGGTTATCATTAGAAATTATTAGCCATAATTAGATATTGGATAGTTAGAAATTTTGAATAGTTACATAGTACAAATGGCTGATCTGGCAAAGTTTAGATCTGCTGCTGTGCAGACTGCGAAAGAAATGAACATGGAGGGTCAAGCTTTGATCCAATATGTAACTTCAGAATGCGACAAGTATATTGAAAGGGAAGATAGGAAAATAGCTGAAGAGAAGAGGTTACAAATTGAGGCTGACAAAGAAATTAAGAGGTTGCAGATTGAGGCTGACAAGGAGGCTAGGGCATTGGAGGCAGATAGGGAGGCAGAGATAAAAAGGCTCCAATTAGAAGAAAAAAGACAGGCTGCTGAAGCAGAGGAAAAGAGACAGGCTGCTGAAAGAGAGGAAAAGAGACAGGCTGCTGAAAGAGAGGAAAAGAGACAGGCTGCTGAAAGAGAGGAAAAGAGACAGGCTGCTGAAAGGGAAGCAGAAGATAGAAGATTGCAGAGGGAGCATGAGTTATGACTAAGGGAGTTGGAGATTTAAGGCCATGCTCCTGAAAATGGTGTCAGCCCCTTTGCCTCAGATGCCACTGCCAGTCAGGGAGCCTCAACCTCAGCTATGGGTTTTGATGTAGATCATTTTGTTGAGAAAGAAGATGACATCGAAGGGTATTTAAGTAGATCTGAACTTTTAGCTACTACATATGGGTTAGAGAGAGAAAGGTGGAGCCTAAAGTTATCACAAAGGCTTCGTGGTACAGCTTATGAAGTTTTTGCCAAGATGAGCAGAGATGACCAAGACAATTATGACATGCTAAAGCAGGCTCTTTTATTAAGATACGAAAAGAACGGAGAATTTTATAGAAAAAAAATTTAGGAATGCCAAACTACTGTCGGGTGAGACTTATCACCAGTTCTCTGCACGGTTAGAGACCTACTTGGAGAAATGGACTGCTCTGGGGAAAACCCAAGATCTTAAGATGATCCTTATTGAGCAGCTAAGAGAGTCCATGGCTCCAGACCTGAGAAAGTTTCTCATGGAACAAGGTGCAGAGAGGCTGGGTGAGTTACTCAATGTCGCTGAGAGGTATCAGGCAGCCCAGGCAGAGGTAGTTGGTAATAAAAAGAAACAGGTAGAAAATTTTAAGGCATTTCAAAACTTTAATAATTTTGACCATAGAGACCAAAACAAAGGTAAGCACCAGTTTGATAGGCCACGCAATGACTATAATAATAAAACCTCACAATTCAATGAAAGGAAATATAATGACAGAAAACCCTTTAACCAAGGAAAGAAGTATTGTAAAAATTGTCGGATGGACAACCATAACACTGAAAATTGTAGAAAGAAAATTCCTACTTTCGCTGCAATGAAAATGGGGAGAAAGGGAGTAAAGGTCAACCCTACTGAACAACAGGAACCTTACCATCCCCCAGTGTGTGAAGATGTAACATGCAATGGTGTCACTATAAGGTGTTTGTATGATACTGGATTAGATTATGATTCAGTTGTGAGTTCTCACCTGGTGCAGGCGGATCAATACACCACAGAAACAGTGGAGATTCAAACTGCAACCAAGGACGTAGCGACCATGACACTTCCCGTCGCCAGGATAAATGTGAAAACGCGATATGTGGAAGGAATCATAAAAGCAGCAGTGATAAATGAACCAATCTACCCTCTTATATTGGGGTGTAGATATGTCTTCTTGGGGAATCCCAAGAGACCTGTGACCCTGGCAACAGTGCAGACCAGATCACAGTCTAAAAAGGAGGAAGATAATCCGATAAATACCCATCCAGATGAGATGAGGAAGGCACAGGCGGAGGATAAGACCCTCAAGCCTTGTTTTAAGAAATTGCCCAAATGTCATACACTTCCAGGCAAGGGAGATTTCTATATGAAGAACAAATTTATATATAGGAAGGCTGGAAATAAATCCAATGGTCACGGACAGCTGGTCCTTCCAAATTCATATAGGACTAAAGTTTTGGAACTAGGGCATGCGATTCCCTTCAGTGGTCATATGGGGATCAGCGCAACAGGACAGCGGATAGCTTGTCACTATTTCTGGCCAGGAATAACTGAAGACATAAAGAGATATGTAAAATCCTGTCCAGAGTGCCAACGGGTAGCTCAAAAGCATTGGACTGCTCCAGTAACTCTAGGGGAAATGCCCATAGTGGGAACCCCCTTTGAAAGAGTTGCCGTGGACATTGTGGGACCTCTCACTCGGACCAAGAGGAGGAACAGTTACATTCTGACTCTGGTGGACACTTGTTCTATGTGGGGAGAGGCGGTAGCCCTGTCATCAATTGATTCGAAGCATGTGGCAGAGGCATTACTCACAATCTTCACCAGGTTAGGCTTTCCCAACCAAATCTTGACTGATAATGGCTCTCAGTTCAAGGGGAAACTAACAGAAGAAGTATTCAGGATCTTTCAAGCAAAACACTTTCATTGTAGCCCGTATCATCCTCAAGGAAATGGCCAAGTGGAAAGATTTAACGGGACTCTCATGTCGATCCTGAGGAAGTTGGCACATGAAAAACCAGATACATGGGATCAGTACCTTCCCGCCTCCCTGTTGGCCTACCGGGAGGTACCCCATAGTTCAACCGGTATGGCCCCGGCAACATTGTTATTTGGAAGGCCAATAAAAAGTCCCTTGGAAGCCTTGTTAAGGACCTGGACCGATGAAAAGGCAGAAGAAAATATTACCTCATCATATCAATATGTGAACGAGCTGACCACTCGTCTTAAAACTGGCTGGAAACTTGCCAATGAAAATTTGAGACAAGCCAGGAAAAAGCATGCTGCCTATTACAATAAGAAAACGAAGGATCGAGAATTAGCTGTGGGAGAGAAGGTGCTCCTTCTACTGCCCGGCAGCCAGAATAAATTGCAAATTGGATGGCAAGGTCCATATACAGTTCTAGAGAAGGTGTCTAGAACAAATTATAAGATAGATAAGAAAGGGAAAGAGAAAATCTATCATGTGAATCTCCTGAAGAAATATCTGGACAGAGAAAACCAGGAAGAGACTCACCTACTGACCTTGTCTGTTGCAATGGAGATGAAAAAGGAACCACTCACTTCTCATGAATATCCTTTACATCCCTGTGAAACCGCTGCACAGGTCAAAATCAGCACACACTTAACGGAAAATCAGAGGGAGATGGTGCAACAGGTTCTGAATAATCATACAGATGTGTTAACGGACCGTCCGGGGCATACAAATTTATTGGAGTATGATATGAAACTCATAGACCCAACACCAATCTGTATGAAAGCCTATTCGATTCCGTTCGCTAAGGAAAAAGCTTTAAGGGAGGAGATAGATTATCTGTTGAGAGAAGGGATTATCTCGCACAGTGAATCTCCCTACAGTTCCAGTGTGGTTCTGTTAAGAAAACCCTCTGGAGAACACAGGCTGTGTATAGATTACAGGAAACTGAATGCTGTCACAGAAGGTCAGGTGGATCCATTACCTGATACAAATCAGCTGTTTGCCAGGCTGAATAAAGCTAAATATTTCTCTAAAGTGGATCTGAGTAAAGGCTACTATCAGATTCCAGTAAAGCCGGAAGTCAAACCTTATTTAGCCTTTAGCACCTCGGAAGGACATTATGAATTTAATATGTTGCCATTCGGGCTGAAAAATGCACCGAGTGTGTTTTCGAGGATGATGAGAAAGTTACTGGATCCCCTGAAGAATCCATGCATCACCAACTTCATGGATGATATTCTCATAGCCACAGAAACATTTGAGGAACACATTAACTCTCTGAATATGTTGTTTGATCGACTGAGAGAGACAAATTTGACAGCTAGACCGACGAAATGCTGTGTTGGATGTAAAGAGCTAGAATTCTTGGGACACACAGTACATCAGGGAAACATGACCCCTGACCCCAAGAACCTGGAGAAGTTAAAAAAGGCACCAAGACCACAAAAAAAAAAAGATGTGAGATCTTTTGTCTCATTATGTGGTTTTTACCAAAAGTATATTAAAAACTTTAACTCCATATGTGCTCCATTGACTGATTTAACGCGCAAAGGAAATCCTAATAGAATTATTTGGACGGCGCAATGTGAATTAGCATACCAAGAATTGAAAGAAAAGCTCACAAGCAGGCATATTTTGAAATTACCTGACTTGAGTCAAGAATTCATTCTGAGAACGGATGCTAGTAATATCGGTTTGGGTGCAACTCTATTACAACGGTCAAATTCACTTGATGGGGAATTAACCCCGGTAGCTTATGCTAGCCGTAAGTTGAACGCAGCAGAACAAAAATATTCAACAAGTGAAAAAGAATGTCTGGCAGTTATATGGGGTATCAAAAAGTTCCAGATGTATCTTTATGGAAAATCATTTAAGATCCAGACAGATCATAAACCACTCGTGTGTCTGTCACAAGCAAGGCATGAAAATGCTAGATTATTACGCTGGTCTTTGCTCTTACAGCCATTCCAGTTCACCATAGAGTACATTCCCGGAGAAACTAATGTGGGAGCTGATTTTTTAAGCAGACATCCGTACGACGAACATCAGAGTAGTCATCAGGCATAGATAGTAAATTCATCTATGTGTATTTAGAAATAGGAACTGACATATGATCGTCTGTTCTAAAGGGGGGACATGTGTAGTGATTTCTAAATACAATATCTAAATTAATATATAACAATATAGGGCATAAAGGCAAAGATAAGAAAGTACAAAAGAATTTTCAGCTAGAACGGTTGGTATCGCCTACGCCTTCAGATATTTTTGCTAACGAATAGCCGAACAAAACGGTACCCCAATTTTTCAAATTTGTCCTTGACATAAACACTCACTTTTTCTAGTTCTAAGAAAATATTTGCCTAAAATGCATTGTGGAACGAGGAGGGGCAAGGAAAGATGAAATGCTAATTCGTTTCGCATTGATTTTAAACTAAAAGCCAACACTAGCATATTGGCAAGCCTTGCCTTAGGGGTTTCCCCAAATACAATGAGAAACGTTAGAATTGTGGACACTACGTCATGGAAACATGTTAAGCTCTTATTGTGAATGACCTAAGCTCTCGTAATTAGCTTGAAAGTACATGAGAACAGAATTGAACAGGAGGTAGTTAAAATAAACAACCAACATAGAAAAAAGATAGAATTTTGAACCAACCCACATAGCCCCTTAAAAATTGTATATTCGTGTACCTGAAGACTTGCTGACCAAGAATATGTTATTAGTTATATAAATAGTCCCTTAACTAATTAAATATTGATAAAACATTACATAGAGATCAGAGATACTGTCAGGTCAAGTCATATCTGCTTAGATTGGATCGCATATTTTGGGAAAAAAAAGTAGGTGACAGATAGGCTAGGATAGTACAGTGAATCTGATTGGGTGGCATTTGAAGGGAGACTAAATATTATTGGCTGACCTTTGAATAAACATAAATAGCCTAAGTAACGTAGGAAAAGTTTGAATGATATTTTTTGAAAAGACTGTTTACCCTTGTAAAATTAATAGCGATTGGCTAACTGAATCGATATTGTCAGAATAAGCGTTAGGGGGACGCCATTTCCAGAAAATTTTAAACAGTGATAGATGAGAGCAGGCTGTGCTTTAAAATATAAATTATAAGCAGCCTGGGCAATACGACAGATCGAAACTGTGTCAGTCATCTTCTCTGTGCGTATTTCATTGAACATTGTGAGGTCCTGGGTACTGACGTTAATGTGGTACCAAACGCTTGAAAATTGATTGATTCAAGACTCTGCCTGTTTACTGAGAGCCCATGCTAGTGGCCATTGCCTATCAAACAGGGAACAGATTGTCAAGCGAGCAGAGGAAAGGTTCAAGCTATCCTCTAATGCCAAGTTAAGTTCTCGTTCGGCACCTGAAAGCTCAACTACAGAACTTTAAAAAGAAAGATCTAATAACAGTGAATAAAACTGGGACATATATTTAATAGTTCCACAAGTGTCAAAATAGAAATAAACATTTCAAGAAGGACATGATTAAAACAACTACCAAATAGTACCACCAGTATTACCTTAAAGTAGGAGAACGTTACATAAATATATTCTATTAATAATTGTGTATGTGGACAAAGGATCTATTGTGCTATTTGACTGATGTAATTGAT
Source organism: Oreohelix idahoensis (assembly GCA_024509875.1). NCBI lineage: Eukaryota > Metazoa > Mollusca > Gastropoda > Stylommatophora > Oreohelicidae > Oreohelix > Oreohelix idahoensis. Next base: position 65,745 of record JAMPIV010021331.1, read on the forward strand.
TATTGTGACTTCACTTTTAAATTGTCTGTCCTGATTACAAATAAATTTGAATCAGGATAATAAAACTGTAAAAATCTTATTTACACAAAATTCAACCACAGTCTTAAATAAGATAGCCTTTTAAAGTGTCGTTTGTATGTTATTGTGGTAGTACTGTGTGCTGTTGTGGATAATAAACTATTTGTTTGTATGTTTGTTAATTATTGTGCTTCACTCTCTACATTAATAACCCTAGACACAACACGAAGTCATTTAATATACTAATATAAATACATTTTGAATGAGATAAAGGGGGTGGTAGCAAAAAGGCACCCTGAAAAGTTCACAATAATATTGAGTAAATTCAGGGACCTTCATAGCTAATCTCATTTATTATAATAATAATACTTAACAACAATTCATAACATCAAAATCCACCACATCCCTAATCCATATTGTCCTACTATATTCTTGTATTTTCCTTTTCCTACCTTTGCATTCATATCACCCATTACTATCAACTCATCTGTAGATTTGACTGATTTAAGTGTGTGTTGTAGCTCTTCATAGTATTCTTCTATTTCTTCCTCGCTGTGATCTTTAGTTGGTGCATACGTTTGTACGATTGATATGTCGAATGGCTTTGCTCTCATCTTTAGTAACATCATTCTGTCATTGTGTGTCCAGTATCCACATACGTATTTTTCTAACTCCTTCTTTATCAACATTCCTACCCCTCTTTCATGTTTTTCTCCTCCTGAGTGTATAAGCGTGTACTGGTCTCTTTTTATGTAGCCTGTATCCAATAGTCTTGCCTCTGCAACTCCCAGAATATCGAGTTTCATGTCGGTTGCCTCTAATATAAGATTGTCAAGCTTTCCTTCTCCGTTTAGAGTTCTAACGTTCCATGTTCCTATTTTTAGGCTCCTCCTACTAGTTTTTAGGTGGTCTTTCTCAGAATGCTCCCTTTCAACAGAATTGTTCATTTACCTTCAAAATAAAACAAAATCACATCATAGTGAAAATATGTGTCTATCTCTTAGCTTTAAAATATGATAGTTAAAAAAGAATTAAATTCCTGTAAGCTGCTCATTACATATAAATTTGTAAAGTATACATACATAAGTTTGAAGCACACTGTTATATTCAGTATATAATAAAAGTTATACTGCATACAATTGTAAATAACCATGTATGTATTTCTACGGGACACCGCTTTCACATATTAACATTTTTAATGAATTGTTTTCTGCAGCTAAAAAAATGAATAATTAACTTTTTTAAAAATTCTGACGTGTACCCTTTGAACTTTGAACACCTTTCGCGTCCCCTCAGGGATGTGCATACCAGACTATGAGAAACACAGATCTGTTGTAATGAACATTTTCTCTTGTCTTTTTTTTTTTTTTTTTTAGGATTGTGGAGTCGGCCAAAAAAATTGTCCGATTCCAACTCCTGGAATTTTAAAAGTCCGAATCCGATTCCGAATACAATTTTTTTTACTATTCATATGGCATACAATTCGGAGTCAAAGTCGAATTTTTGTAACGACTCCGACTCTACTAACAAACGATCAGCTTCACTACTCCCGACTCCGAGTCTACAGCCCTGCTTTTTTCCCAGATACTACAAATAACACATTAAAATAGAATTGTACGTACTCTCATATTTTGATTTAAAAAATAACACTAAGTTGGCGAAAACTTCTTAAAATTACGTCTTCAGATATCTGGCATGCACTGAGAAACGGAACAAAAGTTGAAAAATGAACCTCTTCAGCAGTCAACATTCAGGGAGATTATAATGTGTAAGATAAAGATAACGACGATAACCATGCAAATGGAAAAGAAAAAAAATTCCTGAACTATTGTATCAGTTGTTGTTTGACATGACAAATATAGGAAACTAAGATCTAGGGATCAAGACCTCCAGGACGACCTAGTGGTCGCTGGGAGGACAACATTAGATCAAAGAGATTAGAAAAGTTGTAATAAAGGGCATCGATACAAACTTAACAGGGGAAGAGATCCACACAAACATAGTGAAAGAAAACCCAGAAACTAAGATAGAAAAGGTAGAACGAATTAAAACTAAGCTGCAGAAGAATACATCAGTGGTAGTGTTGAGTGTGCAGGGTACAGAAATACCCAAAGAGATCAAAATCTTCAAGAGAATCAGGAAGACTGAAACATTCATACCACCAATCATCCAATGCACAAATTGTCAAGGCTTTAGTCACATGCAGCATGCTTGTAAAAGAGCAACAAGATGTAGTTTCTGTGCAGGAGCACACAAACACAGAGACTGCACAATGGCTAAAGAGGACAAAGACTACAAACAAGAAAATAAAAACAGAAGATGTGCAAACTGCCAGGGTAACCACAGTGCCAGGTACCAGGGGTGTCCAGTCTTCCAAGAGACAAAATACATACTTAAAGAAGCTCTAGAAACCAACACACCAATCTGGAAAGTGAAAGAAACACATAAAGCAAACAGCCATCTTCAAAACTTCCAAGAAAACAACATCAAGAAACAAATAAAACAAATAACCACTGAAGTACAAAACATAAAGGAGAAAATACAAAAAGAAGATGAAAGTAAAACACGCATAAGCAACAGCGAAGAAGAAAACAACACAGAAGAGACAGAACATAACATCACCCAAGCCAGGCAGGTATTAGAAGAAATTAAAATAGCACAACAGGCAATAGACAGAGACCTCAAAACAATAACAGAAATAAAAGAGTCTAATGAAGAAATCCTTAAAAAAATTGAGAGAGAAAGAGCTATTTTGTCAGACGAAAAAATGGAAGAAAAATTTAAGGAAACAGTGGAACTACACCTACCATACATCGTAGAAAGAGTTCGGAGTAATATGGTTACTTGGAATGATGAGTTTGTGGAGAACATGAGAGATAGTGAGAAAAACCAAAAAAAGTAGATCCCTTATCAAAGAACCTAATAAAAACAATAACATAACTAAGCTAACCATACTAAATGGGGACCAAAGACTCTAGAGCTATCAAAGTAGTTCAGTGGAACTGTAGGGGTGCCAGGAAGAACCTGATGTCTCTTATGGGACAGTATAAGGAGGCAAAACCCATCTTTGCAATACAAGAAACCCTCCTGAACCCCAAACAGAAACTGAACTACCAAGGGTATATAACACTTAGAAATGATAGACCTGAGGGAAGAGGAGGGGGCGTGGCCTTTCTAATACATGAAGACTACAAAATACTAAATTGGGAACAATTCAACACAGAAAATATTGAAGGAATAAGTATAACATTAGACAGTGAGCCAGATAACTTAAAAATAATAAACATTTATAGCCCCAAGGGTAATATAACCGATAGGGACATTGCCACTATTAACACGCAAATAGGCCAAAGAACATTATTGGTAGGTGACTTTAATGCACACCATGAGGCATGGGGTAACAACAGTAATGATCCAGCAGGAAAAAGACTGTTGGACTACATTGAAAGTGCTGAGCTAATCATACTAAATGATGGCTCAGTGACAAGGGTTAACCCATGCAACAGTGGAGGAGATACAGCAATAGACATAAGTATTATAACACCAAACCTAGCCTCTGCTAAATAGGAAGTACTAAATGACTCCAGTTCAGACCACTTACCCATAGAAATAAACTTAAACGACAAATATAGAACTAGTGTAAGAAGCTCGAAACCTACATTCAACCTAAAAAAGGCAAACTGGGAGTCCTTCCAATTGGAGCTAAGCAAACTAAGCATAGAACAAATTGAATCTAACAGTATAGATATATTTGCAGAAAGACTAACAAATGAGATTTTAAAAATAGCAATAAAATATATACCAAACAGGAATATGCCTGAACACTTAAAACCAACACAAAAAGGCAAAAATAGGAAAAGAAACAAAGATAAAAATCCAGTACCATGGTGGGCAGACAGATGTTCAGAACAACTGAAATTGAGGGAGAGGGCCCTGAAAAAGTATAGAAAAGCCAAAACTGAAGAGAATTACACAATCTATAAAAAAGTAAGAAATGAAACAAATAAAATAATATTCAGAGCTAAAGAAAAGAGTTGGAGAACATTTTGTCAAACACTAAACCATAGATCACAAGTAACTACAGTTTGGAGAAAACTAAAAGCAATTAAAGGAGGAAACAACAAGAAATTTAAAATCCCAACAATTAAAATACCAGAGAGAGTTGAAACAGATAGAGAAAAAGCCAACATACTAGCTAAATACTTCTATCAGGTTAGTTCAATAGACAGTCTAGATAAGGCAGAAATAAATAGGCGGAAAACACTGCTAGAAAAATTAAAAGGAGAAAATATGGACACCACACAGGATGCTAATTATTTAAATGCAGATATTACAGTACATGAAATAGAAAGAGCTTTAGCAGGAAAAACCAATACTACCTCTGGGGAAGACATTCTGAGCTATGAAATCCTCAAAAAGGTACCAAATACAACTCTAAGAGTGATAGCATCCCTCTACAACAAAATCTGGCACACGGGAAAAATACCGTGTTCATGGAAGACAGCAGTAGTCATCCCCATACTAAAGCCAGATAAGGAAACACATGATGTCAGCTCATACAGGCCAATATCGTTAACATCGCATCTAGGAAAAATTCTAGAAACAATAGTCAACAGCAGACTAAAATTTCATCTAGAAAAGCATAATTTGTACAGTCCAACCCAGGCAGGCTTTAGAAGCCAACATAGTACAATAGAGCAGCTGTTGAGGCTGGAACATGATGTTAAAACAGGCTTCAAAAGGAATGAAAAGACAGTAGCAATATTCCTTGATGTAGCAAGAGCATATGATGAGTGTTGGAGGGAGGGTGCACTACATAAAATCAGGAAATTAGGCATAGTAGGCAGAACCTACAATTATCTAGAAAACTTCCTGCAGGATAGATACTTCACGGTACAAATAAACAATGATAGATCTGAGGTGTATGAGCAACAGAATGGAATTCCCCAGGGATCAGTAATATCACCATCTATTTTTACGATTATGGTCAACGACCTAGGTGACGAGTTTAAAGATTTAGAAAACAACTTATCCAAGTTTGCAGATGACGCTGCGATATGAACGGGAAGAAATCTCCCATTCCTCTATAAAACAGTACAAAAGCAAATGGATAAAGTATCTGACTGGATGAACAAGTGGGGATTTAATCTAAACGTTAAAAAAACCATAGGAACGATTTTCAGTAGAGGGCATGTAATTAAAAACAATATAATTGACATAAGCATTAATGAGCAAAAAGTATACACAGCAAAATCAACTAGATTTCTTGGTATGGTACTAGACCAGCAACTAAACTGGAACAAACACATAGACCTATTAGTGCAAAGCAGTAGGGGACTTATTAACATGCTAAGATTTATGAAAGGGAGTGGTTGGGGAGCCTGCAATAAGACAATGATAACCTTCTATAAATCATTTATTAGGGGCAAACTTGACTATGCCAGTGTTGTCTATGCATCAGCCGCCCCGAGCAATAAGAAAAAACTAGACACAGTCCAAAACCAGGCAATGTCAATAATAGCAGGTGCCTCAAAGGGAACATCAGCAGAGGCACTAGAAGTAGCGCTAGGCATTATACCCCTGGAGCTAAGGAGAAAAGAACTGAGATTCAGCTACTGGGCAAAAGTGGCAAAAGATCCAACTCACCCAGCACACAAAACCTTTGATAGGGGTAACCAGTACATAGGCCACATTCCATTAAACCATAATAGATACCCGTCAGGGTGGAAAACAATGGATGAAATTGATCAATACCCAGACCTGTTTAATACGATAAACAGTAGTGCTCAGTACAAAGCAAAGATCCTACCATGGGAACTGAAAGTGCCAGAAACTGACTTTCACTTATCAAAGATCATAAGCAAATCTAACGACATAATCTCAGCAAAAAGTAAAGCACTAGGGGGTGGGGTGGTTTGGTGGATGTAGGCAAAGGGTGGTTTTGGTTTTGGATTGTGGTTGGGGGTGTGGGGGGGGGGGGGGGGGGGCGGTGGATGAAATGGATCAATACCCAGACCTGTTTAATACGATAAACAGTAGTGCTCAGTACAAAGCAAAGATCCTACCATGGGAACTGAAAGTGCCAGAAACTGACTCACTTATCAAAGATCATAAGCAAATCTAACGACATAATCTCAGCAAAAAGTAAAGCACTTAGGGGGGGGGGGGGGGAGGAATTGGATCAATACCCAGACCTGTTTAATACGATAAACAGTAGTGCTCAGTACAAAGCAAAGATCCCACCTGTCGTAAATTTATTTTGAGAGAAAGAGTCTTAGAAATAGTAGTCCGGTTTAGAGTGTAGAATGATGGTGAAAGGCTCAGTGATAGAAAATGTAGAGAGTAAATAGTTGCTTTACAGAGTGCTGGAGGAGAGTAAAAACAGACTTATTTACGACAAATCGTTTCTCTCAATCTATTCTTCAGGCTCTCCTGGTCAAACAAATATTTGCCAGTTTCCAGACACACATCTGCGCTCACACCGATTTGGTGCTTCAACCACACAGACGACGTGGATACAACTATCTTAAACAAATAGGGGAAATTTTGGGCTTTAGGTAGTCCAACACTGTAACAATTAAGTTTATGTTGTTTATTAAAGTTGAAAAAACAATCACTACAATAATCATGTGTTTACAGCAAAAATTATCATAAGTACAGAAAAATGTAAATAACAAGGTAGGGAAGGGGGGGGGGTGAAGAAGATTGGTATCGACTAAGCCCGTCCCGCTTATTAGACAAAGATAAACCCAGTCCAAAGATAGATAGTTATCAGGAACGTAGGTACGTTAACCTAACAGTGAAGTTAATTACTCTGAAAGAGGTGTTTCAAAATTAAGTATGGGTGGTAGAAAGAATCCTGTTCTTCCCAATTGTTCTTCCCTTTACTAAGCAAATGAAAAGGAGGGTTTTTTTAAACAGAGTTAACAAATTATCAACTATCCCACTTAAAGGAACAATGCAGGGTATACAGAAAATTATATTACCAGGTAAGCAAGTTAACAAAATGGTTACCAAAAAAAAAAAAAAATTGCCTGTCATTCATACACGCGCGTGAGGATCCACACTCATATATTCACACACTTACCGATTACAGCATCAGACAATCCAATAGAATTATATAAACAGCAATTACACTCTTGGTACTTCCGTGTCCTGCCCCAGATGTTGCGAGGTTTGCTGATAGCAACTATTCTCACTTATCGCCGGACTTGAAGCCTAAGAGTTATTGTGTTTTATTATATAAAAAGAGTCTATGGGATGGCACTGACACAGTTCGACACAGGGGTGAAATGAAGTGGTCTCTTTAATCTTCCGCTATGGTAAAATTCCTTCAATGCGTGATGGTAGTAACTGACCGGTAAGTTTATTAATCCAGTGAGGAAAAACTTAAGCCGTCACAGTTCAGGAAAATATGTACTCTCTCACAGTAAGGCAGTAAATAAAGTATCACTACTGGCACGGTTCAACTTCCAGTTTATCTTACAGATTTGTAATTTTAATATGATGATTGTTCTTTAAATAGTCTTGGGTAGGCTTTCTTTCATGTAATTATGATAGCTAGGTCGCATTGAACCGCCACAAGATTAAATTTAAAAATGTTTCATCAATATGTCTGGAAGTTTTTAAGATGATTTCTTTATTGCTGGGATCGCAAGGTTACGATCACCCTGTATGAAAGAAAAAAGACATGTAATATACCGAAAAATCAAATAACATTCTAAAGCGCGATGAATTTCCCGTTAAGAATATATATATATATATATATATATATATATATATATATATATATATATATATATATATATATTATATATATATATATATATATATATATATTCGTGTATTTAATTATGTATTTAATAAACACTGCGCGAGTTCTAATGGTTAAAACACACATCTATAAATATAGGACTTAACTAAATTTATTAATTATAAATTCCTTCGCGACTTTAAAAGTTAATTAAAGCATTTTAGCCTCTATTATCTTTTTTGGAAATAATATAGCAGATATATCATTACATTTACAACTGGAACTATTGAGATGGTTTAATTTAATAGATTTAAATTAACACAAAATCCAGTGAAATAGAATGAATGAACTAGACCACTGATCACTTTACACAATATATATTACCGTTTTGCACAGAAATAGAATTCACTGCTAATATATATAAAATCCAGGGGATAATCTAGCAGGATTTCAAATATAGCTAGTGCTTCTGTAAAGGTCTGGCCAACGAGTGATAAAGTGTATTTCTACGTGGTCTGTATATGTCTAACTTAATTGCAAGATGAGTGGGACATGAGAAAATTGACACCTTTTTAGATCTCAGGACACTTTTGGGGATCTGACGGCCAGACTAAAGAGAGAGATGCCGCCCCTGGTCTTCGTATCTTCGTTCGCTGCGTCCGTTCCGGCTTTCCCCGTTCGCTTTCACTGCGATCGGTTCTGCGTTTGGCACGGAGATGCGAAATACCGGCAGGAACTTGCGTCGCTCGTTTCAGGGACCACTACTGCCTTTGATAGCATGCCGCCAGTCCTTCCCGAGATCTCCCCAAGTGTCTTTGATCGTAGTCGCTACTATCTGTTTGATTCTGGCGCCGCCCCCTCTGGGCAAGTTAATGAAAATTCTGCATATGATTGCTCAAGAGATATCCATGGGCGTGATTTAATCTCTCCTTAAATCAATGCGATGACCAGAATGAACGATAGGTAAACTGTCCACATATTAATCAGCAAACGTGTGGAACGGTTGCATAGCTAATGAGTCCAGGTGAAAAGAAAAATCCCGTTTGACGAAAGGTTACAAAATTCGGGGGCACTGATGTTATCCAAGGGGTCGCTACGAAAGTCGTACTATTTCATCCAATGCTTCAGGGGTACCGATGTTATGAGAGGGTTCTACCATCATCTAACAAATTCAGGGACGGATGAGTTGTCTGTCACAATCGTCCCCTCTTTTGAGACATGAAAACCTGTTTTCATGTTTGATTCATGACAATGAAGCTGCCCTGATCGGTAGCTTTAGGATGATTGGTATCTTCAACTTCCTCTTCTTCCTCCGTAGTCCAGTTTCTACTCAGGAAATCAGCCCCGACATTCTGTCTTCCCGGAATGTATTCCACTTTGAAAGAATAAACGCTTAAAAGAAGGGTCCAACGCATGACCCTTGCGTTAAATTCTTTATTGGCACCAATAAATGCTAACGGAGCGTGGTCTGTTTGCACTGTGAAAGATGTACCATGGAGAAACTCATGATGGCGTCTGATACCGTCAATCAAAGCGAGGCATTCTCTTTCGACTACGCTGTAGTTCCGTTCAGCTTTATTTAATTTCCGACTGCCATAGGCAACTGGAAATAGCATGTTCAGGTCACTGTCCTCGGCTTGAAGCAGTGTTGACCCGATGCCCTGACCTGACGCGTCGACCCGTAATACAAAAGGTTTCTTGAGGTCAGGCAACCTCAAAATGGGGTATGCAGACAACTGTCCTTTCAAAGTGCTGTATGCGTGTTCGCACTTTTGATCCCACATGACCTTATCCGGACGCCCTTTCTTTGTGAGGTCAGTCAGAGGTGCTGTCAGTCCGTTGAAGTTCTGGATGTACTTCTTATAGTATGCACATAGTGATATGAAGGAACGTACGTCTTTCTTCGTTCGGGGTCTTTTTGCTGCCACTATTTTCTCCACGTTCTTCTTAATAGGCCAACTGCATCCGTGAGAAATAGTATGCCCCAGGAAGTCTAACTGTTCAAACCCGATGAGACATTTGCTAGGTCTGGCTGTGAGACCAGTTTCCTGTAGTCTCCTGAGGAGCATAGCAACCGTAGCAATATGTTCTTCGTAGGTTTCCGATGCAATTAATATGTCATTGTTACGTGCAGTCTTTGATATCTTACAATATTATACATAGGTAATTTTTTAGTGCTTAAGGGAAAGTCATTATTGAGTTACTTCCCTTGAACTCCGCGGATAAATACATTTTTACTGCGATTTATTCGTTGTTTGGGTAATAATAGATTGTTCTTGCTTCAGAATATCTATGGCCTGATTTTATGTGTATTGTTTGTCTGAGTAGGACGAGTCTGTCTTATATCTGTATATCTTTACATATCTAAGTCGAACTATATGTTCTGTTGTCTCTAGAGAGGTCAAAGGCTATTCGGCGGATGTGTCGCTTGAGTGGGGTGATTTGGCTTCGTCCTGATAGGGAATGTGTGTGTTTTGCTATGTCGGCTTGATGCCTTGAAAAGTGATCTCAGTGGTTTTGGGGAAAGTGATAGTCGTCTAGACCTATCGTGTATGCTTTACCCCAGTGTTTATTCATCTTGCCAAGGAATGGCAGTTTCATATTCCCTCTACCAAGGTAATCAAAGATACTCTTATGAACTCTCGATCGAAGCCACCATTGTCGATAATTACGATTTG
>JAMPIV010021332.1:0-125847 GCA_024509875.1 Oreohelix idahoensis
TTTTGAAACAGTTCTCACAAACTTCTTGCTGATTTGGCACGGCGCTTTCTTACGATTGCATTGTTTCCAGAGACCTGGACAAACCCGGTCAAGCGACAGGGGAGACCATCAAACATAGTGGAGTTCGTAAGAGTGATGCACCTACAGCGCTTCCCATCGCATTGGTGGAGATACACTCTGACTTTGTCAGAGGCGTGATCAAAGCGGCTGTTATGGATGATCCCATCTACCCAGTCATACTTGGCGGGAGATACGTGTGTATTGGTAAACCGGAAGAGCCGATTGTGGCAGCAGTAACTACAAGAGGGCAAACCAAGAAGGAATGGGAGCCTGCGCCTAATTTGTTACCTATGGAACTTAAAGAAGCGCAATACAAGGACCCTACTTTGGCACCCTGCTTTAGGAAACTGCCCATGGCTAAGGAACCCAGACAGCACGGGGACATTTTTTCTAAGGATGGCGTACTTTATCGAAGAACGGGCAAGCCTGACCAAGGTTACAACCAGCTCCTAGTACCGAAACAGTACAGAAGCCAAATCCTAGAAATGGGGCACTCTCTTCCCTTCAGCGGACATATGGGACAGAACGCCACAAACCAACGTATAACCACTCATTATTGGTGGCCAGGAGTAAACACTGATATTATCAGATACGTCAAATCCTGTGCCCAGTGCCAACGTGTACCACCCAAGCAACGGACACCCCCAGTCTCTTTGGGTGAAATGCCAATAGTGGGAACACCATTCGAACGGGTTGTGATCGACATTTTAGGGCCTTTCGAAAGGACTAAAAGAAGGAACAGGTTTATCCTGACCTTAGTCGATACATGCACTTTATGGGCAGAAGCTATCCCGCTAACATGCGCAGATGCCAAGCATGTCGCAGAAGCCCTCGTGCAGATTTTCACTCGGTTGGGATTCCCTCAGCAAGTGTTGACGGATAACGGATCTCCATACCGAAACCTGTTGATGGATGAGATCGTTAAGATCTTGAGGACCCAACACATCCACACTAAGCCATATACTCCGGCCGGAAATGGGCTCGTGGAACGTGCTAATGGAAACCTCAACATGATGCTAAGTAAGCTGGCACAAGTGAAACCTGAAGATTGGGATCTCTGTATTCCTGCAGCATTATTTGGTTACAGAGAACTCCTCATACTTCCACAGGATTTCCACCAGCTACACTCTTATTCGGCAGACCCATTAAGGGCCCACTTGAAGCCTTACTTCAGTCTCTGACAGACGAGAAGGCGGATGAGACAGTCGTCTCAGCAAGCAAATATGTGTCGGATTTAAAGGAAAGGTTGAAACTAGGGTGGGACCTAGCAACGACTAACTTTAAGCGAGCACGCACAAAGCACGCTAACCGATACAGGAAAGTCGCGAAAGAGAGAGAACTGGAAGCAGGAGAGAACGTTTTGGTGTTACTCCCTACCGAGAACAACCAACTGAAGATCGGATGGCAAGGGCCGTTTACCGTCCTGAAAAAGATTTCTAAGGCTAACTACCAGATCTCTATTCAAGGAAAGGAGAAGGTTTTCCATTTAAATCTCTTAAAGAGATACTTGGAAAAACTAGTGCCGACCTCCGACCATCTCCTGACGATCGCCAGAGCTGATGAAGATGATGATAGTGGCAGGGATATTCCACCGCTATCACAGGAAATCTTTCAAAAATGTCAGAAGCGGCGACGCTCTTTTAAGCGCGCATGGGAGACATTCCAGAGGAAGGAAACTTGAGTAGGAATTGGAGAGAGATGGAGGGGGAAGATGAGAGGGAAGAAGACAGACACCCCGAAGCTACGGTTATAGGAAATTTAATTCCATAACGTAGACATGGAGTGCTTCCATATCTTAAGGGGGGGACGTTCTGTCACATAGGTTATGGTCATTAAATTGCCTAGATCTTCTTCCTATTCTCTCACGCGCATCCTTTTATTTTATTATCTTTCCATACTTGTTTTTCCTGTATTTTTCGCATCACTCGGTTGCGAAAAATATTTTCTTCAGTATTTTTAAACTTTACCGGTTTTGTTTCTCAAAACTGAGTATCGCACTAGCATTCTATTACGTAGATGTCAGGGCTGCAGGGCGTCAGAAGGCGTGATAAGTCGGTTCGCTGAACATAGGACGTAGACAATCGTCTACATTCTCACCGAGCGCGCGAGCTTCTTCTCGGCATAAGTCCTGGTGAGGTGTGATACTTTACATCTGCACCGGTCAGTATTCAGACAGTTGTCTGAAAAATCCCAAACTGACACGGCGCTCACTGTGGGCCATGGTCAGCTGTAGTGTGAAAACTGCCCTGCATTGGAGACAGGTTGTCTGAGATTTCGCAACTGACACGCAGAAAGTGGCAGTTTACGACAGCCTCTTCTAGTTACGCAGTTGTTATGAGAAAGGGGAGATTATTTCGTTTTTGCGAAATAAGCGTTCATCTCTTTGTCTGGGTTTTCATATATACTAGAATGAGCTAGATTTCATTATCACTCAGTAACTTCGCAGTCAAGACTAGAACAAGCCTCGTTCGATTTCTAAAAATCTCTGTTAAAAGAGATGGCCTTTAGTTTGATCGAAGTGGTTTAGTTCTTAGGAATTCTGTGTTTGAGGTATCATATAATATTATATAGTAGTTCTCTAGAATTTTGTGAAGTGATTAAGTGTTAACTCGCCGATTTAATTTTAAACTAGTTCTTTTGAACAGAGGGCTTAATCTATATAGTCTGTATTATTTTCTAGTGACGCGTTTCAGTGGAAAACAGAAATTATATTTCTTGCTTAAATTCAGTCGGCTAATAAAGAAATTTAATTTAACTTCTAAATAATCAGACGAGAGAATATATTTTATAAACTAAACTTATAACGCTAGATACATCATTGAGTGTTGACGAAATACGTATGTATTTTCTAATTCATGATGTTTGATTTATTTAATATAACTTATTTTACGGGAAGTTTTAAATATAAGTCAAGCTGTAGGCTTGCTATTAAAATGTGATATGTGTTCTTTCTTTTATATAGTGAAACGGTGGTACCCAACTTTACCAGCATTCTAGTACGTGAACTTTATTTGGGAAGAAACAAATCACTTTCATTACCTGAACTGTAACAGTTAAATGAAGTAAGAGGCCTTCGCGCCAGAATTAATTCTTCCAGAATAACTCTTCAGTACAATTCAGCCCGTTGTGGCAAGCAAAGATCAGAAACATTCCGACAGAGTTTTGACTAGTACTGTGGTGACCAAATATAGTAACTTCCTGAAAGTAGACACCGATTTGACATTCCTTAAATTCTAGAAACCAAAGCTAATGACATTGTGCTCTGCTAACTTTCGTGTCTGGACAATATTTTATGTGACTTAATCAGACATTCGAAAAATTAGAACACCCAAGGAATCGTTCCCTGAGAGTTTAGTACGTCTTTTGGAACTGGGGATTTCTTGGTCAAGGACTGCATTTTCGGGTCTGCGTGAAGGTCTTAGAATTTATTATGTTCCCAGAGGCAGCGAGCAAAGTCGTGAGTATAACTGTCTACCCATGGCCATGGCTGAATGAATGAGTGTACGCAGATCAGAGTGTTATTTTACAGTTGTAATATTGTCATCCATTTACTGTCTTAATTCTTTTTGTTTAACCTGCAGAATTTGTTACTATTTGCTAGAGTTTCTTTACTTCTTAGGCTAAATCAGATTATTCAACTCTGTGCATACATTTACGAGAAAAGAAGAAAAACTCTTAGCCTAAACCCTACGTATCTATAACTCTTTGGGCCATCATCTGTTCTCTTAACGGGGGCTGTGGGCTAAACCTAGAGCTAAGATTCTAACGGGCTATCACCCTTGTAGCATCTTCTTAAATTTTATGACTATTTGTATATGTTTTTCCTTGATGTAAATTTTTGGTGTTGTGAGAAATTTTTAAAATGATAATTAAAATATCTCTCTTGAACAAAAAAATCAGTGCGTTGGTCAGCTCGATCCCAATTATCTGTATATCATTGTTATAGTTTTCCCACGTCGGTGTGTTTACCTGTCGTCACGTGTATGTGCGTGCCCGTGAGTAGATAGAGATTTATGTAATATATATCTGTGGTTTAGACTGTCAGACACTTTAAAAGCGGTCGTAGATGATAGGTGAGAGAGAGAAGATTATCTCGATTCTCAAAGACAGCCTCTATATCACATTCTATCATCTCACGTGTGGAAATTCTATTGCTCTTCTCCAGCTCTCACTGTGGCTATCACTCATTCCAACCTATTCAGAAGGGACCACACCCAAGTCTTAATACTCCTATCTAAAATCTACGACATTAACACATTAACTACCGCAAGCTGCTGTCAGCGGCTCACAAAATAATCACATTTGGACTGCAAGCCGCTCAGAGCGCCAATCGAATTTTAGTAATAAAACGAATGAAAAATGTACTGAAACACTTTCTGATCTGGTTCGAGATTTTATGTTGCTACCGGAAAACAAATTCCCAAAGCATGGTTGTTGTAGAACACTGGAAAATTGATATATGTTCATATTTTTCAGCGTTTTGGGTTAGTTACCAAATCGTGTAAAACTGTTTACCATGGCAACTAGTGATATGCATCCATTCATAACCCTCCACTCCCAAAGGAGCATAGGCCTTCAACAAACACATGCCAAGTCCTCCTGTCACATGCCATCATCTCAAGTTCTTTCCATGTTCTCCTCATCATTTTCACCTCTGTTTCCAACTCTCTTCTCCATGTACTTCTTGGTCTTCCTCTGCCTCTCTTGCCCTGCGGGTTCCAGAACAAGGACTGCCTTGTAATGCTATCAACAGGTTTCCTCAGTGTGTGTCCTATCCATCGCCATCGTCTTCTTCTCATCTCTTGTTCCACTGGCACTTGTCTAGTTCTTGTCATCAGTTCTACGTTGGTAACCTTGTCATACCATTTTAATCCCTCTATTCTAGTGATAGGACTACAAAAAATGCGTGTACATCTCGTCTAACGGCTGAATAGGATAGAAACGTGTTTCAACATTTGACAGATAGATCTAGCAACGAGGACAAGAATGAAAACGGTGTGCACATTGATTGAAATTGTGATTTTGATAGAGATGGGGCGCAAGCAGTTATAATTGCAAGTCCTCAGCCATCGGAGGGCCGTTAAATAGCAACAACCTCTATTAGAGTTACAACCGGTGCTTATTGTAATAGTACATTTATTTATCTTTAAAATGACGTGTAATTCATAAAAATCTGTAAACAATTACGAAAACTACAGCTTACTTTGTGCAAACACCTACAGGATGAAAATGGGGAAAAAATTTAATTCGGCCACAGTGTGTTTTTCAATTTGGTAGTTAATGTGTTAAGACCGACCCAGAGCTAGCAGCAGAACTATTAGAACCACTATTTGCACAAGTCTGGAAAACAGGGACAACACCAACAGAGTGGAGAAAAGGAATAATTGTCAAATTGCTTGCAGACTGCAATAATTGGAGAGGAATAACTCTTCTCTCAGTTCCCAGCAAAATACTAGGCAGGATAATTATACAGAGAATCTCATAAGCAGTAGACCACAAACTAAGGAAAGAACAAGCAGGATTTAGAAAGAACAGAAGATGTGTAGATCATATGTTTACCCTCAGGAACATTATAGAGCAGTGCTCAGAATGGCAAAGACAGTTGTACATTAATTTCATTGATTTTGAAAAGGCTTTTGACAGTATACATAGGGACAGTTTATGGAAAATACTGAGGGCTTATGGAATTCCAAGCTGCATAGTGTCAATCATAAAAAGCCTTTATGCCAACTTTACGTGCAGCATTGGGCAGAGCAACCTAACCTTTGAAGTGAAGACAGGAGTATGACAGGGATGCCCCTTACAACCACTCTATTTTTAACAGTCATAGACTGGGTGATGCGCCAGACAACAGAGGGCAATACAAGAGGAATAAGATGGACTACATTTTCTACATTGGAAGATCTGGAATATGCAGATGACATTTCACTGCTAGCACATTCACATCAACACATCCAGGAAAAAACGGATAGACTTAATAAGTATAGCCAGCAGGTGGGCTTGAACATCAACCTAAAGAAGACAGAGGTCATGACGCTCAATGTGAGCAACCCTGAGCCCATATCAGTAAGGAATCAGCAACTGGAACAGACAGATGCCTTCACATACCTGGGATGCATAGTAACACCAGACGGCGGAGCAAGCAAAGACATCAACAACAGAATGAACAAAGCAAGAACAGCCTTTTTTTAAGTCTAAACAACATCTGGAAGTCCTCTCAGTACAGCACAAGCACAAAATTAGGATTATATCAGAGCTGTGTGCTTTCTGTGCTTCTCTATGGCACGGAGAGCTGGAGAGTTAGTTAGTTAGTTGCTTATCCTTTACAGGACGTGGCAATCAACCCCAGCTTTTATTGGCTGTTTGTTATTTTTCTAGGCAATTTTTTTCATTCAGTAGTTTGCCATTGCTTTCTGAACGATACGGCGCTTATACCATTGTTAAAAATCCACACAAAGCGATCTGCTACCAAACCGCCTGCAGCAGGTTTCGAACCTGGTATATCTGGATTATGAAATTGCGTTCATATCCATTAGGCCAAAGACGAGTTAGAGAGAAGGAAATGTCGAAATTGTCCTCTTTTCACACAACATGCCTAAGAAAAATTCTCTGAATCTTTTGGCCGAATATCATCCCCAACCAAGATCTGCTTACTCAGAGCAAGCAAGAAGACGTGCATACCATCATAGCTGGCAGACGCTGGAGCTGGGTTGGCCATCACAAGAACAGCTATGCTATGGACCCCTGAAGGAAAACGAAAGAGAGGCCGACCAAAAACAACTTGGTGGAGGACTGTGGAGGCTGAGATGCAAAGAATGAACCAGAGTTGGGGCACTGTAGGAAGGATGGCCGCCGACCGAGCAAAGTGGAATCAATTTGTTGTTGCCCTACAAGACGAAACCAGGCGTAATGGCCACTGACTGCCTTGACGGTCGGCGGCTAAGGATCGAAGAAGAAGAAGTTCTGCTGTTCCATCTAAAACGAAACTGCTCTTTTTGGACTTCGCTGTCTAATGTACATTTTATTCTCTTCTCTATGAGTCTGAGCAGTATTTTAATTGCATGACTCATCTGGCTGAGTGTTCTGAAGTCTGAACATTCTGTTGCATTAGGTTTTTTTGGACAATGTTATAAAGATTGATGTCTTCATGTCATGTGGTATATATCCTGTATTGTATAGATCGTTGCACAGATCTGTGAATGCATCTATACCAAAGCTCTCCAGGGCTTCTATCATTTCAATTTTTATGTTGTCCATGCCTGCTGATTTTCATTTTAGTATCAGTTGTATAGCATTCTCTACTTCTGATCTGAGAATGTTTGGGCCTTCATTAGAATCTGGTGATGGTTTTTTTACCTCTGTTGTAATAGTTCTTTTATGTATTCTGCCCATCTGTTTGATGTCTTTCTCATCAAGTAAGATTACACCGTTCTTATTCTTGATAGAGCCTCCTCCTTGGCAAACCTCGACTTATTTGGTAATTTCTTCATGCATATCGCTTGTTATGTGCTGTGCCTCTATTTCTTCTATTTAAATGCATTTAGTTTCTATCCACCATTCTTTTGCTTTTCTACACATAGTACGTATTTCATTGTCTATTGTTTTATATTCTTGAGTGTTTTTTGTTCTCTTTCTTTCTGCCATTTTTATTCAAGATGTCATTCAAATTTGATTTTTCTTAAATTCTTTTTCAGGTGAATTTGTATTTGCTGATTGTTTTTAAACATTCACATTTTGTGGTTACTTTTTCTACTGGGTTTTCTCTTCTGTACTTTTCCATGCTTTCTTTTATTATTTGGCACTGAAAACAATAGGCTATATATCCTAATTATAACCCATCAGAGGTTGAACGGGATATTTTTCTTCAGTAATTTAAAAAAAAAAAAATTCTTATTTTTGACATGGACCAAGATATTTTTTGGTTTATATCTGGTTGTTTCAGTGCTGATATTTCTATCTGGGGTTCCTCTTTTCTTCTGTTTCCTGTTCTTTTCAGCTTTATATTTACTTTGATGACGACCGGATTGTGATCTGAATTTATGTCAGGATGTGTGTTTGCACACTAATCAATAGCCGTTTGCTGGTAAAACAAAAAAGACACTTGACCAGTGATCCGCAACCGGTGTGCCAAAAGGGCGATCGAATGACAAAAAAATACGATAATGTAGAATACTTACATTTTAACAAACGTAACTGGGTCAAATAATAGTGAGTCGTTTGCTGCCTGGTGTCTCAATGTGTGTGTGACTGTTCGAACGTTGTTTCTTCGAAGCTGTCACTAAGCTAGACTGGCCATTGTTGCCACTCCCAATTTTGAAAAAAACCTAGATGGTACCTTTAAAAAAAAAAAAAATCCAGATGCCTCCTTGCACTGTCTACTGAAACATGTATATTTTACGATTTACGGGTATGAAAATAAGAAATGAATCAAACAGAATAATACTTAAGGCAAAAGAAAATCATTGGAGAAATTTCTGCCAAACACTGAACCCTGCAAATAACTCTGGAACAGATGTGTGGAATAAGTTAAAAGCCATTAAAGGCAGAAATAAAAAATATGATAATACCTAATATAAAAAGACATGAAAGGGCAGAGACTGACTGGCAGAAAGCAGAGACTGACTGGCAGAAAGCAGAGGTGCTGGCCAGGTACTACCATAGAGTTAGTTCTAAGGAAAAACTAGGACAGGCTGAAGTCAACAGAAGATCTACACTTCTTAAAAAACTCGGTAAAGAATACCTTAATCAATACCCTTTAGCTCCCCGAGAAGCATAGGCCTACAATAAGCATAGGCCTACAATAAACACATGCCTTCCTGTTCTGTACCATCCGCTCAAGTTCTTTCCATGTTTTCCTCATCAT
Organism: Oreohelix idahoensis; assembly: GCA_024509875.1. NCBI lineage: Eukaryota > Metazoa > Mollusca > Gastropoda > Stylommatophora > Oreohelicidae > Oreohelix > Oreohelix idahoensis. The sequence goes on from JAMPIV010021332.1 coordinate 8,924, forward strand.
TTTTACCTCTGTATCCAGTACTCTTCTCCGTGTGTTTTGTGGTCTACCTCTGCGTCTCTTTCCCTGTGGATTCCAGAACAAGGACTGCCTTGTAATGCTATCAATGTGTATCCTATCCACCTCCAGCGTCTAAAGAATACATAATAATACTGAAAATTTATCATATTTAAATGCATATATTACAATAGATTTAATAACAGTGTCACAAGTGCAAAGACACATCCTGGCGCCGACATAAATTCAGATCACAATTCAGTCGTCATCAAAGTAAATATAAAGCTGAAAAGAGCAGGAAACAGAAGACAGGAGGAACCCCAGATAGAAATATCAGCGCTGAAACAACCAGATATAAAACAGAAATATTTAATTGATGTCAAAAATAAATATCAACAGTTATTGACAGAAAGCATGGAGCAGTATAGAAGAGACAACCCAGAAGAAAAAGCAACCGCAAAATGGGTATGCTTAAAAACAAGCATACAATCAGCAAATGCAAATTTACCTAAAAAGGAGTCTAATAAAAATCAAATTTGGATGACAGATGACATCTTGAATAAAATGGCAGAAAGAAAGAAAGCAAAAAACATTCCAGAATATAAAACAATAGACAATGACATACGTACTATGTGTAGAGAAGCAAAAGAACGGTGGATAGAAACAAAATGCAAGGAAATAGAAGACTTGGAAGCAAAGCACATGACAAGAGATATGCATGAAGAAATAAAGAAATTATCAAATCGGTCGCGGTTTGCACAAGGAGGAAGCTGTATCAAGAACAAAAATGGTGTAATATTACTTGATGAGAAAGACATATCAAACAGATGGGCAGAATACGTAAAAGAACTATTCGAGGACAACAGAGGTAAAAAACCATCACCAGATTCTAATGAAGGCCCAAACATTCTCAGATAAGAAGTAGAGAATGCCATTCATATGATACAAAAAGGAAAATCAGCAGGCATGGATAACATAAAAATTGAAATGATAGAAGCTCTGGAGAGCTTTGGTATAGATACAATCACAGAAATATGCAACGATATATACAATACAGGATATATACCACACGACATGAAGACATCAGTTTTCATAACATTGCCCAAAAAACCAAATGCAACAGAATGTTCAGACTTCAGAACAATCAGCCTGATGAGTCATGCAATTAAGATACTGCTCAAAATCATACAGGAAAGAATAAAAAGTAAAGTAGACAGCGAAATCCAAGAAGAACAGTTTGGTTTTAGACGGAACAGTGGAACAAGAGAGGCAATATTTTGCCTAAGAATATTAGCAGAAAAATATACAGAGGTCCAAAAAAGTATGAATATGTGCTTCGTTGACTATAAGAAGGCTTTTGACAGAGTCCATCATGAGAAAATAATTGAATGCCTCGAAGACATAGGTATTGATGGAAAGGATATAAGAATACTCAGTAACCTTTATTGGGAGCAAACTGCCACAGTAAGATCGGGAAGGAATTATTCACCATACATAGACATAAAAAGAGGTGTCAGACAAGGTTGTGTGCTGTCCCCCTGCCTATTTAATTTATACACCGAAAAAATTTTCAGATACAGGAAATACCAGGTATGAACATCAGTGGAAGGTCGATAAACAACCTTAGATATGCAGATGATACCGCGTTGTTAGCTGAAAGCGAACAGGAGTTACAAGAACTAGTGAAGCAAGTGAACAGTATAAGTCATGAATATGGACTCGACATTAATATTGAGAAAACAAAAAATATGATAATTAGCAAAACAGACGATAAACCAACATTAAAGATAAGCGTAAATGGGAAAATCCTGGAACAAGTCAAGAGCTACGTATATCTTGGTCATATAATAACAGAAGATGGCAGATGTGAAACAGAAATCAAGAAGAGAATAGGAATGGCCAAAGGTACATTCAACAACATGAAACATATACTGACATCCAAACAGTTATCTCACAAATTAAAACTGAGAATCATAAAGTGTTATATATATATTCTGCATTTCTGTATGGTGCAGAAAAATGGACGATGAATAAGCATTTGGAAGAAAGAATTGAGGCTCTTGAAATGTGGATATATAGAAGAATGGGGCGTATCTCATGGAAAGAGATGAAAACAAATAAGGAGGTCCTAGAAAATCTAGGTAAGAAAAGAGAACTAATGAGGGAGGTCAAAGTTCGGCAGCTAAAATACTTTGGCCACATAAAAAGGCATAACACCTTGCAGAAGACCATAACAGAAGGGAGAGTTGAAGGCAAACGTGCAAGGGGAAGACAGCGCTATAAGTGGGAAGATAACATCAAAAGATGGACAGGAAAGAGTCTATCAGAGTGCACCACCAAGACAAGAGACAGAAGACGTTGGAGATCCATTACAGCCAACCTTCATTGTGGAGATGGCAACTGATGATGATGACAATGGAAGAAGTTGAAAATACAATAAAGGACAAAACAAATACATCAGCAGGGCATGACATCTTGAGCTACGAAATCTTAAAACATATACCAAAAAGTATCATATAAATTATAACATCCCTGTTTAACCAAATTTGGAATACAGGAAAAATTCCAAAAACATGGAAAACAGCAGTAATTATTCCAATACTAAAACCAGAAAGAGATGATGTTGCTATATGGAGAACTGGGAAACATCTGCCAAAATTATATAAGGATGTACAAAAGCAAATAAATAAAGTATGTAAATGGATGACAAAATGGGGATTTCAGCTGAATGCAAATAAAACATTGGGAATGATCTTCAGTAAAGGTAAGGTAAATATCCAATGGCAAAACTTTAATACAGTGTAAACCACTCGATATCTAGGAATGACATTGGACCAACAGCTGAACTGGAATAAAAAAAAAGATAAACTAGTGGAGTCTTGCAAAGGATTGACTAACTTATTAAGATATTTGAAAGGTAATGGATGGGGTGCAAGCACTAAACCAATGCTCTCTTTTTAAAAATCTTTTATTAAAGGAAAAATAGATTATGGAAGTATAATACATGACTCTGCAGCACACAGAACAAGATTAAATTAGACAGAATTCAGCATCAAACTTTATGTACAATAGCAGGTGCAATCAGATTAACATCAATGGGAGCTCTAGAGGTGGCTTTAGGAATTCTACCCTTAGAATTACGGAGAAAGGAGTTAAGACTAAATTACATGAACAAAGTTATGTTAGATAAGTCTCACCCAGCGCATACAGCTTTTACCAGACGTCAACTAACAACTCAGGCCAATCCAATGAATACTAATAGATACCTTGCAGGATGGAAGTGTATGGAGGAAATTGTCCATCTGGGTACTTTATTTACATCAATTAATAACAGTTGTGAATACAAGCCAGTGATTCCATCCTGGGAGATCAAGAAACCAGACACGGACTACCACCTAGCAGAAATACGTAAGAAAACAAATAATATAGAAAATATTAAAAACACAGCCAATAAATATTTACAACAACTATCAAAAGACAGCATTGCTGTATACACAGATGGATCCAAGGGAGAGGATGGCAAATTGGGGATAGGAATATATATTCCAATATGGAAAATGGCAAAAGAATATAGTATCACGGAAAATACATCCATTTTTACCGCAGAGATGGTGGCAATACTCTAGATATCGAGTGGCAATACTAAAAGCACTAGAAATATTCTCTAATAACACTCCCAAGAAACTAAGTTTTAACTGACTCTCTTTCAACAATTCAAGAACTTAGAAACTGTGACGGTACGTCTTACTTTGTGCGTGTCCTTCTGTACACTCTCTCACTCTTTAATCCACTCCGGCAGTATCACTTCCTTTTCTTCATTTTTCTCTCACCGATCATCGTTTTATTTGGCATAATTGTTATGCCCTTTCATTCATTCATTTTACTCTCTAAGCTGAATCTAGAAGGGGAAGTCTCTAACACTCCACTCCCCTACGGACATTTGTGCTTTACCATTCCTCAGACTTATTTACGTTCCGCCAGGTGAACTGTGGTATTATCGTAATAATGCCCAGTCATTATCACGGTCAGCGAGCGATATTCTTATCATGAAAAGCAGTCTCGCCACCTTTTATTAGATACGGTGCCTGTTTACCCAAATCGGTCGTTCCCGATCGGTTCAATAGAAACCACGTTGCCTGTCGGGGCAAAGCCGTCTGGAGGATGGGCGATAGATTTTCACATGCACTGGGCCCTGTCTGTACCATTATTACAGAAAATCTGTCGGGGTAGACATCTTGGCGGAAGACATTACACCAGGAAAATATGGTCACAATATTGTGGGAGGTGATAAAGGTTGATAACGTTGGATTTTTATTCCCGTTAATGATATCCACCAAAAGATAGATATAAGTGGATGGAAGCAGACATCATCATCATCATCAGTTGATAAGATCTCTATGGTGTTGTTTGCTCCACTGTAGTGTATGGAATGTCAACTTGACCTACGCAGTGGTGTGTAGACATGGATTGAGTGTATAATGTGCGAATGATGATAAAGGTTCGTGGTGTTGACAAAAAATGTTCTTTTCTCACACTCATGTATGGCTGGAAGTCATCGACACCAACGACTGTGTACCTTTTCTAAAGTTTAATTGGACGTACACACTCGACAGCACAGATAGTGACAAATCACAGGTTGCCATAATACATCATAGTACAGTGGATAAATGGTCTTGCAATGTTACATGGGCACTCATGTAGAATAAGTGTATAATGGACTGTCAGTAGCCAAGCACTCAGTATCGCCATACATATATATCATCTGACTTCACTGACTGAGCACGTCAGCTTATAAACAATATTTCAGATGGCTTCTAAACCTAATCTCGTCTAGCGACGATTCTTCAACATAATGTTCAGCACATATTTTTCCATATAATAATATTGAACCGCTAGCAATGGGTTCTCATGTGTAGCAGTGATCTCTGGACTGATCAAGCGATAATACGGGCATCCCTTTTCTCTTCTTGAAAGTCACTACATGTTTTGGTTCCAAGATGGCTTCACTCGTGAGCTGTCACTCACGTTTGGATACAGATAATGAATCTGTCCTAAAGTTAGTCATTCATAAAACATTTCATTGCTCTGTAGATTTGATCATGAACAATTGACTGCAATCTACAGGATATAGTGCTGCTAGGAATCGAAGTCGTTTTCATCGAGTCAAATATATTCTCTTAAACATTCAAATCGTAACTATCGAAAATGGTGGCTTCGATCGAGAGTTCATAAGAGTATCTTTGATTACCTTGGTATAGGAAATATGAAACTGCCATTCCTTGGCAATACGACTAAACACTGGGGTAAAGCATACACGATAGGTTTAGACGACTATCACCTTCCCCACAAATACTGAGATCACTTTTTCCCCGGCGACAGGCCGACATGGAAAAAACACAGTCCCTATCAGGACGAAGCCAAATCACACCACACTCTAGCGACACATCCGCCGAATAGCCTTCGACCTCTCTAGAGACAACAGAACATATAGTTCGACTTAGATATGTAAAGATATACAGATATAAGACAGACTCGTCCTACTCAGACAAACAATACACATAAATTCAGGCCATAGATATTCTGAAGCAAGAACAATCTATTATTACCCAAACAACGAATAAATCGCAGTAAAATGGATTTATCCGCGGAGTTTGATCGAAAGAGCCGACACAACTTTCAAGGGAAGTAACTCAATAATGACTTTCCCTTAAGCACTATTTTGCTTTCAAAATATTTGCGAAGATAACAAGAATACCAATGTATAATATTGTAAGATATCAAAGACTGCACGTAACAGTCTTACCACACCTCCCGGGAAAAAAAAAATGGAACATTTTTTTTTTTTTTGAAATACATCTAGGAGCAACGTACAATAGGCTCACAACGCATGAATAATGCGCAGATGAAAATATCAGGAATACCTATAACGCCTAATATGAGGCTAAGTCGACTTATGGAGCGACTGGTGAGAATGTGTCTCATAAACTGAGAGAAATTATTTCTCTACAAGTATATTTTTCCAGGAAGGTGTCATCAAAGTATAATACAATTCTGGCAATTACACAATGCCTAAAAAATTCATATCATCATTTCGTATTAGATATCTTAAATTTGATGATTTATGAAGAAAAAATCATCAAAGCACAGCGGTGAATAAACATCAATGAACCGCTATGTAGTGATACAATCATTATATTATTAAATTACAAATGTGTATCTATCATGATATAGAAAAGGAACTACTATAGAACTAGACATATCAAGAAGTCTAAGCCCTAATAGTTATGTGGAATCATGTGGGCATCTTGACAGAATGTCTGCCATCACATTATCTGATCCACGAATAGCTCGCACAGAGAAATGAAAAGGTTGAAGAGCAATTGCATATCGAGTAGACCTCGAGCTCTTCAAATTCTTACTCTGTATAGCAGTAAGAGCTTTTTGGTCGGTTTCTACTATGAAATGTGCGCCTAGAAGGAATCTCTGTAGTTTGAGGATCGACCAAACCATAGCTAATAGCTCACGGTCTAAAAAACCGAATAATTCCTTTCTGCCGCATTAAGTTTTCTGGAAATATACATTACAGGATGCAGAGTTCCAGAGTACTCTTGCATTAGTGCCGCTCCAATCCCAGTGGATGAAGCGTCACTACGAAGAACGAATGTCTTATCTTTAGTAGGTAGCACTAAAATAGGTGGTGTTGAAAACAATGTTTTAATCTTATCCAGAGAGCATTGGCATTCCTGAGACCAGTGGACCACATTAGGCGAACCTTTCTTTAGAAGTGTTGAGAGAGGTGCCATGATAGAGGATAGATTCTGAATGAATCTGCCATAAAATTGAATAAGACCTAACAGACTTCTCACCTGTTTTTTAGTCTTAGGGATTGAGATGTTAAGTATCTTACTAGTATTATGGTCCTCTGTCTTTAGGAAACCATGACCAACTCGGTGGCCTAGGAAAGAAATTTCGCTAAAACCAATATAGGCTTTAGAGGGTTTCGCTGTCAGGTTGTGCTCACGCAAAGTAGACAGCAATTCATCTAACCCTGAATAGTGATCTTCCCAAGTATCGCTGAAAAGACAGATGTCGTCTAGATATGCAATGACATCTGACCGATAAGATAGGATTCGGCGCATCATGCGTACGAACGTAGCTGGTGCGTTCATAAGACCGAAAGGCATAAAATTCCATTGGAACAAACCTCTAGGTGTTGAAAAAGCCGTGAGAGGTTTGGCGCGTTCAGATAAAGGAACTTGCCAATATCCTTTAGACAAATCAAGTTTAGTGAAAAAATGAGATTTGGAGAGTCGAGTAAGTAGCTCTTCCAGTAAAGGCATAGGTTCGGCATCGAACTTAGTTACTTGATTCAATTTTCGATAGTCAACGCAAAGACGTATGTTATTGTCTTTTTTACGCACAATAACCATCGGCGAAGAATATGCAGAGGTGGATGGTTCGATTATTTTCAAATCTATCATCTCATCCAACTCTTTCTCGACCTGTGCTTGAAAATGTATAGGTATAGGATAAGGTCTAACCCTAATAGGAGTATGGTCAGTTAGAACAATGTCATGTTGAATGACATTCGTTTGTCCAGGGATGTCAGTGAGTACATCCTGAAATGTTTGCAACATAGTTGAAACTTGTCGCTGTTCTCCTAGAGACAAATCAGGAGAGACAGTAACGTTCTTCCATGATTCACTGGAATGAAGTGGGATCATTGGAAGAGGAAGATTTACATCTGAAAAAACTTGTTTCCTCATCCTGTATCACGGACAGTGATGAGTAATGACCATGTTGTACTGGAGAATTGTCCGTTGCTTGGAAAATGGGTTGCAAATAATCCGGACGTTCATGGAATTCAGTAAGCATATTGATGTGGAAGGTTTTATGCTTCCCATCAATATCGACAATATAGTCGACATCGGAAATTTTCGATATTATATCGTACGGACCTTTCCAAGAAATAAGTAATCTGTTTTCCCTACAAGGTAGTAATACAAAATGCTTTGTCACCAGGACAAAGTTGTCGTAAGCATCTCTTCTTATTGGCAAATTGCCTTGCCTTCTGTTTCGCAAATTCAGAAGAAGAAGTTGCTAATTTGCATGCTTCGATAATTTTTTTGTCTCAACGCGATGACATATTCGTAGGATGACTTTGTGTCATCGTCAATATTGTCAGATGTTATGAGATCGTGAAGCAACGACATAGGGCCACGCGGACGCGCGCCAAAGACGAGTTCAAAGGGAGAAAATCCCGTATGTTCATTGGGTACCTCTCTGTAAGCGAAGAGGGCCGCAGGTAAAACTCTGTCCCAGTCTTGAGGATGATCCTCAGTTATCTTCCCCAGTAAGTTTTTAAGTGTTCTATTAAGGCGTTCGACCATACCATTAGACATTGGATGGTAGATACTACTTAAAGATCTATCTATCTGCAGAGTAGACATTACTTGAGACATGGTATCTGATATTAGTTGGGTGCCATGGTCTGACAATATCTCTCCGGGGAACCCCAGACGAGAAAATATAAGCCAAAGAGCATCTGCAATATCAGCAGTAGTAATGCTCTTCAGAGGAATAGCCTCTGGCCAACGTGTGCACATATCAACACACGTCAAGATAAACTGATGTCCTCTGGCAGACTTGATCTTAAATGGACCAATAATGTCTATGGCCATTTTTTGAAACGGCCGAATAGGAATGTCCGCCGCCTGAATGGGTGCAGCATGCCGTGGACCTTTGGATTTAACTTCCTGACATACTTTACAAGATCGACAATAAATACGTATGTCCTTGTTTACCAATGGCCAAAAGAAAGCCGCAAGGACTCTTGACTTAGTACGGGAAAAACCCATGTGTCCAGCACACTGAGAGTCGTGAGCGTGCTGCAAAAATTTTAACTCTCAAATTCTTGGGAACCAGGATTTGAGAATGACTTGACGTAATGGAGTCTTGAACCATACGTACAAGTACGCCATTCTTCTTTGTAATCCACGATTTACGACTTGTGTCTTTATTCGGATCACCTTTAGTTGCAAGAATGAAGAATTTCTTCAGAGTGGGATCATCTTCTTGCTGTTTTATAAACGAGTCACGAGAAATTACCAAGGGATTATCTTGGTTATGCACTTCATTATCTTCAATAGATGAAGTTTGAGGCATATTAAGAGCCTGAGCTCTAGTGACTACAGCGTTAGCAATCTGCATGTTTTGCCTTTCCCACGTGGAAATTTGTTGCGGAGTGCATTCCTTGACTCCATGAATGCGACCGATGATGAGGTCAGCGATCGGATTCGGAAGAAGACATGCGTGTACATCTCCTGTAAAGAAAGGAGTAGCAATCCTAATGATAGCAGTAGAGTATTTCTCTAATGTGCCGCCAAATGTTACACATTTGACTACTTGTCCAGTGGCACGGGAAGGATCTACGAGTGACTGCCTAACACCAATTGTGGTGCATCCAGAATCAAATAGCACAGAGACTGGATTGTTATTCACTAAACCCTTATGTAAGACAAGAGAACCTCTTCCATCATGCGCGACTGATGCTGGAAGAGCAGGAAGAGGATGGCCACAGCTTAAAGTAGACACTGTGGTTGGCTCAAATAACGTTTTGCATTGGGGGCACTGAGATGCTCTCCCAAAATCAAAAGCGGCACATGCCATATTACTAGCATCATTATTATCTTTACTCTGTTTATAGGCTTCATGGGACTCTTGTTGTGCAGAGTTTGCCTGAAAATGTGGTTTATGTCTTTTGTTTTGAGATCTACCTCGGTTATTATCACCTCTGTAGTTATTGTTACCTCTATTGTAACCCCTATTTGGGTTTGAGTCATAGTTCCCTTGGTTACCATTATCATATTCATTATAATGAGTATCTCTGTAATTATGATCTTGTTGACTCCAAGACGGATAACCCTGATAGTTTCTATAATTACTTCCTCTACGGAAATTCCTATAATTATGACCACCCCTGTGTCGAGAGCTATCAGGTCGTCTCCAGTTCTTTGAAGAAGAACCCTGAAATGATTGGTTACCTTGGTTTTGATAACTATTATGGTTACCTTTTTTTATCAAATCTGTTTTGAGGTCCCTGAAATCTGTGTGAATAATTGGGATTGTATGGTGTTGCTGAAGCAACTGGCATACTCTCCTTAATCTTAGTGTTGCCAAAAGTCACGTCGGGGTGTGCAGTGACATATTGGGAACAATATTCTTCCATTTCTTTTAGAGATTTAGGTTTACGCTCATGTATAAATTCAAGGAAAGGTTTGTTCACACATGACATAATCTTATCTCTGAGCAACAAATCCATAAGTCCTTCATACGTTTTTTTCTGTTTTGGAAAGCTCAATCCAACGATCAACTGTGAGACGTGCCTTTGCAGTGAATTCTGAGAATTCTACACCCGTCTCAGGTACCATCGTTTTAAATAAAAGGCGATAGCCTTCCTCACTTAGCTGATATTTTTTTTATCAAAGCCGCCCTAATGACATCATAATTATCCTTATCTGCTTCTCCTACAAGGCATAATCTAGTCAAAGATTCACCTTTCAAGTTTTCTGATAATTGATTAGCGTATTGTGATTTATCCACATTATGTGTACGACAAGAACGTTCAAATCTATCCAGCCAGAATGTAATATCGTCACTGGACTGATTGAACGGTGGAACCTTAACCTTGTAAGTAGAAGGTTTATCATTACCACTAGATGCCTGATTAACATTACTCATACTTGTCAATCTTAATTTCTCCAACTCAAATTCATGTTCTCTTATTGCTTTTTTTTCTTCAGCCTCTCTGTCTAATCTTTTTTGTTCAGCTTCCCTGTCTAATCTTTTTTGTTCAGCTTCCCTGTCTAATCTTTTTTGTTCAGCTTCACTGTCTAATCTTTTTTGTTCAGCCGCAGCTTCTCTTTCCAATTTTTTTGTTCAGCTTCACTGTCTAATCTTTTTTGTTCAGCCGCAGCTTCTCTTTCCAATTTTTTTTGTTCAGCTTCAAATCTCCTTTCCTCTACCTGCATCTGCAATTTCTTTTGTTCAGCAGCAGCCTCAGCTTCTCTTTCTAATCTTTTCTCTTCCGCCATAGCTTTTCTTTCTTCTGCAGCTAATCTTTTCTCTTCTGCCATAGCTCTTCTCTCTTCTGCAGCTAATGCTTTGTCATATTGAGCAACTGCCCATTGTTCTAATTGTTGACCAGTCTTATCAAGGGCTTTCCCTTGTGTAATGAAGTATTCTAATGTAGCCATGATGTCTAACAATAATACTAATCACCTGAATCAATAATAATACCACAAGTTCTCAATGACTTGATTAATCAGTATACTATCCCAATATCTGTGGGTCACAAGCCTTTAATAAGGTCTTGTATAATAGTAATAATAATCAGGTACTGGTTTATACCATAATCCAAGTGCAGTGCACAGGCAATTGTGTCTTATGAAATATACCTATATAAAACATATGTCAACCAACAGAATACATAAAGTACAAATAGGACTGACAATACAAGAACGTTTGCAGAAATCAAAATAAATCAAATAGGGAAATCAATGAAAATAATCACTGAATCTGCAAAGAATAACAACACAAATGACGTCACAATATATGAATATAAATTGTGAATAGAACTGAAAGATAGAAAAGGTTAGACCAACAAATTACAAACAAATCAAAACAAAACTAAAGAACAAAGAAATATTACAAAAATAACAATAATTACAGACTTCACAGCTAACACAAAAGCAACAGTTGTCGCAGCAAATTTTCAATCAAGAAAATTGCACCTATAGAAAACGCCCACAACGGACCCTCTATGACGTGGGATATTCTGTTGTGAGGACGCCGCCCAACCTTAAACACAACCCGCTGACATAGAAACTAACATACTATACAAACAAATAACATGTAAACATAAATATATATAAATTATGTGTATGATAGTATGTGTTGCAAAATAGGCTCAGTCTTACAGTAATGGCAAAGTTATTTTTATGAAAACAAACAAACTGCCACTTTATTCAATTAAACATTCTGGCCTTAAATATTAAAGTTCATATATGGAAAACAAGAAGATCCATCGATGAAAATAGGACTTCTTAGTTCACTCATACTGTCTTCCTGTTAACATTGACAAGAATTGATCCAACTGTTCTGTGAAACTCTATAATGTCTAATGTAAAAAATGTCAACAACGCTGACCTACATACTGCATTCACCTGACAGGTCACGTGACGAAGTGTTGACAAAGAGCAAACCAATACTGCAAGTGTGTCGTATCAGCCACAGGAAACGGTCTGGTATCGGTAATCTGTTGACTTCTGAACTTCTGCGAGGTCAAACCCAGAAAGCTGGTCCACCAGTTGATAAAGTTGATAAAGTTGGATTTTTATTCCCGTTAATGATATCCACCAAAAGATAGATATAAGTGGATGGAAGCAGACATCATCATCATCATCAGTTGATAAGATCTCTATGGTGTTGTTTGCTCCACTGTAGTGTATGGAATGTCAACTTGACCTACGCAGTGGTGTGTAGACATGGATTGAGTGTATAATGTGCGAATGATGATAAAGGTTCGTGGTGTTGACAAAAAATGTTCTTTTCTCACACTCATGTATGGCTGGAAGTCATCGACACCAACGACTGTGTACCTTTTCTAAGTTTAATTGGACGTACACACTCGACAGCACAGATAGTGACAAATCACAGGTTGCCATAATACATCATAGTACAGTGGATAAATGGTCTTGCAATGTTACATGGGCACTCATGTAGAATAAGTGTATAATGGACTGTCAGTAGCCAAGCACTCAGTATCGCCCATACATATATCATCTGACTTCACTGACTGAGCACGTCAGCTTATAAACAATATTTCAGATGGCTTCTAAACCTAATCTCGTCTAGCGACGATTCTTCAACATAATGTTCAGCACATATTTTTCCATATAATAATATTGAACCGATAGCAATGGGTTCTCATGTGTAGCAGTGATCTCTGGACTGATCAAGCGATAATACGGGCATCCCTTTTCTCTTCTTGAAAGTCACTACATGTTTTGGTTCCAAGATGGCTTCACTCGTGAGCTGTCACTCACGTTTGGATACAGATAATGAATCTGTCCTAAAGTTAGTCATTCATAAAACATTTCATTGCTCTGTAGATTTGATCATGAACAATTGACTGCAATCTACAGGATATAGTGCTGCTAGGAATCGAAGTCGTTTTTCATCGAGTCAAATATATTCTCTTAGACATTCAAATCGTAACTATCGAAAATGGTGGCTTCGATCGAGAGTTCATAAGAGTATCTTTGATTACCTTGGTATAGGAAATATGAAACTGCCATTCCTTGGCAATACGACTAAACACTGGGGTAAAGCATACACGATAGGTTTAGACGACTATCACCTTCCCCACAAATACTGAGATCACTTTTTCCCCGGCGACAGGCCGACATGGAAAAACACAGTCCCTATCAGGACGAAGCCAAATCACACCACACTCTAGCGACACATCCGCCGAATAGCCTTCGACCTCTCTAGAGACAACAGAACATATAGTTCGACTTAGATATGTAAAGATATACAGATATAAGACAGACTCGTCCTACTCAGACAAACAATACACATATAACTCAATAATGACTTTCCCTTAAGCACTATTTTGCTTTCAAAATATTTGCGAAGATAACAAGAATACCAATGTATAATATTGTAAGATATCAAAGACTGCACGTAACAGGAGGCAGATAGGTGCAGTCGGAACACTATTACATCTTATTATAAAGAGGTCACGCGTGGCATTTTAAATTTAATTTTAAACACGTAAGGGATATTTTGAATTAAAACTTCCCCACCCAAACAGTGCTAGAGAGATTTGATTAGTTTGAAGTGAAATGCCGGAATATACAATGAATTCTACTGGAACATTCGGCGGAAACACAATTTCGGGATTTGAACTGAGAAGGAGAGATATAATCTAGTGAACTCAGAGGCACAGCACAGACAGATTTGCAACTTCAACCGAGCAACTCTCAAGAAGCCAGAAAGAGAAGGGTCGGACCTAGAATTCCTATATCAAAAGTGACAGATCGACAGTATTTGAGCAACTCTGAAACCGTAAGAGTAAACCCGCATATTTAAATACACAGACTGTATTACTCCAGGGACCAGGACTTTATAAATAAAGGACTGGAAACCTAGGAATTGGATCATCAGTCATAAGAGAAATAATATCTCAAACCAAGTGTATCGAAGAACACCCGTCGCAGAGGAAATACTAGTTTCCCAGGCCAAGTGTATCACTGAACACCGTCATAAGAGGAATTTCTCAGACGAAATTCATTCCAGAGCATATGCACCGAAATTGCTCGTGTGCATCTGAAACATGTGCAGGGAGATTGTGTACTCCCAAAATTTAGGGTAAGTTGTGAACATTTCTTTTACAAATGTGAATTTAACATGTTTTCCTGCTAAGTGGTTATATATATGAGGCTGGCCACCTCAACATACGGAAATAGTATATTCATGAACCACCACAGCAAGCGCTGGTGATTTCTTCTGGCTAGTCGTGCGGAAAAACCCGACACCAGAGGTGACCCCAGACTCCGCCTGGAGCAGTGATGAGTGATGACTACATCATATGTGCCTCAAGTGTAGCATATCATTTTGTGAGATTTGTGTAACTTGTTAATGTTAATTCAGGCACAAATCATTGCTCTGTCCAGACACATTGTCCCAGTTAGTACCCAGAGGAATATTGGTGAATTTTATTCGTCTTTCCTGAGTTGCACTGTGTAACAGTATTAGCGAACCAGACGGGAAAGCAGTGATTACTGTGATTATAGAAATTATGAAATATTCATTATTCTTTCGTACAATCTGTGGCTACATTCATTCACGCTTACTTACTCCTCTTGAACGTAACATCAGTGTAAATGTAACATAGTCCAAGATGGTGCTTGTCCAAGTGAGCCCCGGTTGCTCAAAAAATGATTAATTTTCCTAATGGAGAACGCCAGTTTAGATAGTGTTCACAAGCTATGATAAGGTACACGTCAGGTAGTTCATGCAGAAATTATAAACCGCGATCAAGTGTTCACAATGGACCGTACACAGCTGTCCCGCTATTTAAAGAAAAGAATGTCTGGTGGATAGACTGGTAGAACCCAATAAGTATAAGGAAAGGATCTCCTATCTGTTTTTATCTCTCTCTCTCTCTCTCTCTCTCTCTCTGGGTTGAGTGCCGGTTATGGACCCAAGTATTCTTTTTTGTCTGGATAAATCCACTCGAGAAAAGAAAAATCACGATAGTTAGTATTCTGGAACAAGTGTTATATATATATTTGGCCACCACAGGCTGATAATATTTGATGTAAACAATCTGGGTAATTTCTTGTCCAGTTATGATTTATTCTCAAAAGAGTTTATATGTGGGAACTCTCTCTCTCTCTCTCTGGAAGAAACAAGAGGACCGCGCAGGTCAAAATCTAAGACCCGATAATATATTAAGAATGTTTCTGGAGCTATTCAGAGCGCTAGATCGCAAGTTTGATCAGCCTATATTATATATTGGGAAAAAATACAAACGTTTTAACAATATTATCAATATCCTAATCTAACACACTTTTTAGGTATGACCTGTTAAGCACTCCATTATTAAATTAAATTAAAAACCCACAAGTGTCTAGCTAATCTCATCGCTTTTAACACGAGATATGAACGCTAGTCACTTAGAATTTACACACGATGAAATAGAATAAATTGCGTTCTCTAAATTATCCACCGCCTAGCATCTATTAATAAATTTAAAGCATCTCTTACTTGGGAAATAGCGCGTAATTAAATTTACATTTACAGCAGGTAACATTTGCTAGACGTTATAATTAACACAGAAAAAACCCCTAGTGAAATATAATAGAAACACTTTAACAATTAAATCACTCACAATTCTAATATATATATATTACCGCAGCACAGAAAAAATTAATTAATCTCCACGAATATAAGTGATCCAAATTGTAGTATGGCTCTTTATAATGTGAGCTAGGTACTTTCTTCAAAATCTCTGGTGCTACCGTACTGATAACTGAATTTTAAGAGATGCCTATATATATGAAATGGGTAAAAAATCGTTATCTTGTGCTAGATTTAGCACCTCTGGTCGGATTTCGGGAAAAACTGCGGTCGATTTTTGAATGAAAGTCTATTTTCACGCTTTCGCCGAACGCATTCGGTTCGCTAGCGAGCGGGCACCTTTTAGGTCCCTTCTCTCCGTGAGCAAATTTCGTCCCTTGAACCCGATCAAAGGAATGAAATCGGTAAAAATGGTTAACGCCCCTTTATTCTGCAATTAACGACCCGTTCTCTCACAGGGAGCTACAAAGCCCGTTGCCTCGCCCCCTCCGTGTTTCAGGGACAAAGCGCTGACGTGATGACGTAACCTGACAGCAGACCGACCCCTCTTGCCCTTCCCCTTTTAAAGGAAAGACAGTCAGAGATATGAATAGCTGTATTAATAGCGCTTGACACAAAATAGGTAGGCGTGGCTAAACTAGGAATCAGACAGATGGCGAAAGGCATGGCTTATTGCGCGATAATCCGTGCATGCTAATTATAGAAGCTGGTGGAAAACCACGTTGAGCGATTCGATTGAAAAAGAATGAGGGGTGCCGGTGAGAATAAAGTGGATCGATCAAGTCCTCAATTTTCGTTAGTCACAGTTTGGTCCCCGCTTGAAGACATGAAACCATTTTTTATGTTTCTTTTATGACAATAGAGCTCTCTTGATCAGTAGCTTGCAGGTGATTGTTGTTTTCGCTTTCAACCTCTTCTTCCGTGCTCCAATTTCTACTCATAAAGTCTGCTCCCGCGTTTTGTTGCCCCGGAATGTATTCCACTTTGAAAGAGTACACACTTAATAGCAAGGCCCATCTCATGATCCTCGCATTAAATTCCTTGTTCACGCCAAGAAAAGCTAGCGGAGCATGGTCTGTCTGTACCATGAATGATATTCCGTAAAGATATTCACGGTGTCTCCTTATACCATGAACAAGTGCTAGACACTCTCTTTCGACTGTTGAATAGTTACGTTCTGCAGTATTCAGTTTACGGCTGTCATACGCAACTGGAAATAGCAGATTCGGATCACTGTCATCTGCTTGGAGTAGGGTTGACCCGATGCGTCGACCCGCAATATAAAATGTTTCTTGAGGTCAGGTAGTCTCAAAATGGGGTATTCGGATAGCTGTCCCTTGAGAGTGATGTAAGCGTGTTCGCACTTCGAATCCCAAATAACTTTGTCCGGTCGCCCCTTATTGGTAAGGTCAGTAAGGGGGTGCCGTTAGCTCGTTGAAATTTTTAATAAATTTCTGATAGTGTGCACACAGTGATAGAAAATAACGGGTGTCTTTCTTGGTTCGGGTCCATTTTGCTGCAACTATTTTCTCAATATTCTTGGTAACAGGCCACATGCAGCCTTGAGAAATGGTATGCCCCAGGAAGTCTAGCTTTTCAAATCCGATGAGACATTTGCTAGGTCTGGCTGTGAGACCAGTTTCCTGCAGTCTCCTGAGGAGCATAGCAATCGTAGCAATATGTTCGTCGTAGTTTTCCGATGCAATTAATATGTCATCCATGAAATTATGGATATGGGGACTTTGCAAGGGTTCTAAAAGCTTCCTCATCATTCTGGTGAAGACACCTGGTGCATTGTGCAATCCGAACGGCATCACGTTGAACGTGTAGTGTCCTTCACTGGTGCTAAAAGCTAACAAGGGTTTAATTTCCTCCTTGACTGGTATTTGATAATAATCTTTACTCAGGTCAATCTTGGAAAAAATTCTTGCCTTGCTAAGCTTCGTGAACAGCTCAGAAGCGCTCTGGAGAGATTCAGGCTGGAATTTAGTTACAGTGTTAAGTAAACGGTAATCTATGCACAGCCGAACTTCCTTATTGGGCATCTGTAACAGTACTACACTCGAACTGTAAGGAGAAGTAGACTCACTGATAATTCCTGCCTGATGCGGCTTGTCCATTTCTCCGTGGACTGTATCAGCTTTAGCATACGGAATGGTGTTACGCACAAATCATTTTTTCTAAAGTCATTGTATGATCATTTTTTTTCAAGACATTGTATGATCATTTTTTGCTAAAGACATTGTATAATTAGATTGACTGAAATGTACACTTTAATTTGTTTCGGTCAAAGCTACATAACTCTGGATATTGAGATTATCATTTGATATGATGTTACCTCCTCTTGAGACGAGACACGGTCGGTCCATATTTTTTTGAACGAAGTGTGACCATTCTCCTTATTTGGTAGTATCGGTCAACTGTTGTTGGAATGTCTGAAACCAGTGTTGAGGTCTCTGTTATGTCCATATAAGGCTTGATCTAGTATAAATCTTTATCTGGAATGTTCCTAGATCGTCTTGTTTGATTGCTATTCAAGTAGATGCGTTCTGCGCATGTCCGGACGCGAGGCGTCTGGAAAGTTTCTTTTGCCATCACTGTGGCGTGTGTTGGTGGCACCTTCCTGGAATATATACGCGTGTACTTAGGTAAATTTTTTTTTCTCTAAAGGATCTGAGATATAATCTCAGTTTCGCTCCATGCGTCGAGCTAGCCTCATTTTTAGGCAATATATCCGCGCATCATACGTGCGTTGGGAGCCTAGGGTTTTTTCCCGGCTCCAGGATTTAAAAAAAAAATGTTTCATTTTTTTCCCCGGGAGGGTGCGGTAATGTTACGCATAGATCATTTTTTCTAAAGTCATTGTATGATCATTTTTTCTCAAGACATTGTATGATCATTTTTTGCTAAAGACATTGTATAATTAGATTGACTGAAATTTACACTTTAATTTGTTTCGGTCAAAGCTACATAACTCTAGATATTGAGATTATCATTTGATATGATGTTACCTCCTCTTGAGACGAGACACGGTCGGTCCATATTTTTTTGAACGAAGTGTGACCATTCTCCTTATTTGGTAGTATCGGTCAACTGTTGTTGGAATGTCTGAAACCAGTGTTGAGGTCTCTGTTATGTCCATATAAGGCTTGATCTAGTATAAATCTTTATCTGGAATGTTCCTAGATCGTCTTGTTTGATTGCTATTCAAGTAGATGCGTTCTGCGCATGTCCGGACGCGAGGCGTCTGGAAAGTTTCTTTTGTCTGAGAGTCGATGGAAAGTTGTGAAGCAGAGAAGACGCGTTTTGGCGTCTCTGTGATTTTGTTAGGGATTAGGAGCCTTATTGTGAGATAGTTAGCTTACAAGGTCCTTCCCTTGAGTATTCTAAAAACGCCTGGAGGCGTATGTTTTCTGTGGCGTGGATTTTCGAAAGCAGGTAATGCCTCATTTACATCCAATCTGTAACTTTACTTTATGTTTGACAATGGTCGATCTCTGCTCACGTATGCATTACAGAAAGGGAGGTTCCTCTAATAGAAGTCACGCCCCAGGTATCTTCATACCTGAGATCTATATGTACATGGGTCATACTCAGCCTGAAGGACAGTTCTTTGTTCTATGAACGTCGCTGTGTGTCAGCGATTATGCCTACGTCAAGGTTAGACTTAGGAATGCCTGTAAAGGTCAGTTTGACCTGCACTCCTGGAATGCCATCCTCGTGCGACTTATGATTTGACTCAGTTAGCACATCTGAACAGTAAGAGGATTTTTTGTTGATGTACTTTTGTATTTGGAGCCAACCATATAATCCCTTGGCGCCATATCATCATCTTTAGAATATGCCAAATGCATTGATGAACTATGTATGCTGATATTCGTGAATGTCATGACTTTGCCCTATTGTGAACTGGATGTACGTACTTGTGCTTGTGGCGTCAGAAATAAATGATGAAAAAACGTCCAGAGCAGTTTACCCATTTATGACTTTACATGTCGTACCCTATGTGCTGTAACTCTGTGAACTGCATCACTACTATACACAGCAACAACAACAACACAAAACCAGATAAGACACCCTACATCTTGAACTATAATACCAGGTGTCGATAGGGGTGGTATTGTGACCGGGCTGAAGGTTTCTTCAACGAAATCGGACTTATACTTACAACGTCCATGGTGGTCAGTTCTACCATTATCATTATGGAAGCATCACAATAGCGGCCTTATCACCAAGAGAGGAGCGAGCCCTAAATCCACCCTTATCAAATGGGATAAACTCTGGTTCAAACAATGGTCTCGTTCGTCAATTTCATGTCAAACTCTATGAGATGTGTTCGCCCAGGTACATCCGTTTAAACTGTAGTGTACTGTTTTAGTAGCGCCCTGGTTTCTGTCTGTTGTGCTTCCGAGAGATTTTCGTCGAATTTGACATCTTTGAAAGATTCCGTTTGTTGCAATGGATACTCCATGCAACTATCGTAATCTTCCTCATCTTCCGTCGCTATGGCGAACGCCAGGAGATATTTGGAGGTCGGCACCGCTCTTTCCAATTATTTCTTTAGCAGATTTACGTGGTAGACCTTCTCCTTTCCTTTAATCGAGATCTTGTAATTAGTTCGGGAGATCTTTTTAAGGACGGTAAACGGCCCTTGCCATCCGATGCGTAGTTTGTTGCTTCCAGTTGGCAGTAACAACAAAACTTTCTCCCCTGGTTGGAGTTCTCTCTCTTTCGCTGCTTTATTAAATCGTTGAGCGTGCTTTCTTAAGGTTGGTTGTTGCTAGGTCCCTTCCTAGTTGTAACCTTTCCTTCAGCTCCGATACATATTTGCTAGCTGAGACGACTGTCTCGTCAGCCTTCTGGTCTGTCAGGGACCGAAGTAAGGCTTCTAGCCGCCCCTTAATAGGTCTGCCGGATAGAAGTGTAGCTGGTGGAAACTTTCCTGTAGGCGAATAAGGCTGCAGGAATGAAAAAGTCCCAATCTTCAGGTTTTTCTTGTCACAGCTTACGTAACATCATGGTGAGGCTGTCATTAACACGTTCTACTAACCCACTTCCGGCCAGATTATAGGGCTTGTGTAGATGTGCTGGTTCCTCAAGATCTTAACGATCTCCTCCATTAACAGGTTACGATATTGGGATCCGTTATCCGTCAAAACTTGAGGGAATCCCAACCGTGTAAATATCTGCACCAGGGCTTCTGCGACATGCTTAGAATCCGTGCAAGTTAGCGGTATAGCTTCTGCCCACAAAGTACATGTGTCGAATAAGGTCAGGACAAACCTGTGCCTTCTTTTAGTCCTTTCTAGTGGTCCTAAAAGGTCGATTACAACCCGTTCAAATTGTGTTCACACTACTGGCATTTCCCCCATAGGGACAGGGGGTGTCCAATGCATGGGTGCCACCCGTTGGCACTGGGCGCAGGATTTCACGTATCTGATAATATTAGTGTTCATTCCTGGCCACCAATAGTGATTTGATATTCGCTAAATAGTGGCGTTTTGTCCCATATGTCCGCTAAAGGGAAGAGAGTGCCCCATTTCTAAGATCTGGTTTCTGTACTGCGTCGGTACTAGGAGCTGATTATAACCTTGTTCAGGTTTGCCCGTTCTACGATACAATACGCCATCCTTAGAGATGTCTCCGTTGTGTCTGGGGTCCTTGGCCATGGGCAGTTTTCTAAAGCATGGCTCCAGAGTAGGGTCAATTTGTTGCGCATCTTTTAGTTCCTTAGGTAACAAATTTTGCGCAGGCTCCCGTTCCTTCTGGGTTTGCCCTCTTGTGGTTACTGCTGCCACAATCGGCTTTTTCGGTCTCCCAACAAATACGTATCTACATCCCAGGATAACTGGGTAGATAGGATCATCCATAATGGCCGCTTTGATAACACCTCTGACAAAATCAGAGTGTATCTCCACCAATGCGATGGGAAGCGTCCTGGGTGCATCACTCTTGAAAACTCCACATAGTTTGACGGTGTCTTCTGTCTCTTGACCGGGTTTGCCCAGGTGCCTTGCGACAATACAGTCAAAAGATAATCCCGTGTCAAAAAGACAAGATGTTGAAGTCCCGTTTAAAATAACAGTTCCTCGCGTTAAGGGCCTCTCTTCCTCAGGTTGAGAATCTACTTACTTACTTAGTCGTTCCCCTTCTACCGTGAGGTGTAGAGGTTGAGAATCACTGACATTAATTCTTCCTTGTGAGGCTGTGTGCAAGCATCCGATGCGATTAGGCCCGGTGTGCTTGCCCTGATCAGACGTCCCTTGCACAGGGGTCTTTCCCTTGTCTTGACCTTTATGGCCGCGCTGCCATGCAGGCCGTGTGGGTTGATCAGGATTGTTGTTGGTGGGATATCTGGTTTTGTAGAACTTCGATTTTTCCTGGGGAGGTCACTGGGGTACAGTTTCTCGTTTAGAATAGTGATTGGAAGAATGGGAAGAATGCTCTAGATTATTTTTCCGAGAAGGCTCATCTGTCGGTTTGCGTTTTGTGCTGGGAAGCTCGGCCAACGCGTTTACGTATCGTTCCGCCTTATTGAGGATATCATCCTACTTTACTGCGCCTTGCTCAGCCAGAAATCTACGGATTTCGTTCGACAAAGTGGTTTTTTTTGGTTCTGTAAGAACAAGTTCCAGAATTCCTTCATAAGTGAGGGAAAGATCGGAAAGTTCCATGCACTTTGTCAAATAGCCCGTCAGGCGTGACGAGAACTGCTGAAATGTCTCAGTGCTCTCGTTCCGGCTGTTTCTGAACATTTGCAGAAATTTGCGAGCGTTCATTTCGAAACGCTTCAGTAAAGCCTTCTTTAACATGTCGTAGTTGTTTTGGTGGCTGCTTCCCAGCTTTTTGTACACGTCATAAGCGGTACCTTTTAAAGCCTATGAAAGTTTAAGGCACCACCGGGAACTCTCTAACCCGTACATATTTGCCATTCTCTCAAATTTCTCTAGAAACTAGTCAATTTTTTCATAGGGGCTAGGGATTGATTCTAAGGCAGAAGACATCGCTGTTAAATGAAAAGATTGAGTGCTGGAGAGATCAATCGACTGTGATTGGGGTGGAGACTCTCCATTGCTAGAAGTAGAAGCACCATGACTCTGGACCTCTAGCGCCTTAAGTGCCAATTCATGCTGTCTCTCCCTCTCTCTTTTGTTCGCCCTGCGGGCTTCCATCTCTGCCTCAATTTTCTTCTGCTCTAATTGACGATCTTCCGCTTCTTTCTTCTCCACTCTATCTTGTGCTTCCTTCTTCTCCGCTCTATCTTGTGCTTCTTTCTCCCTAGCTTCTGCTCTATTTTGTGCATCCTTCTCTCTAGCTTCTGCTACCTTCTTCTCCACATCATATCTGTCAAGTTCTTCATTGACGAACGCGGTCACTTCTCCTTGCAATCCTGTCTCCCTTGCTTCGTCTATTAGCATTGCTCTAACTTTAACACGTTCAGCCATGTCGAAGAACTGAATGCCACTAAGCCGAGGAAAGAAGAAAAATAGAAGGAGAAAAAAACTGTGTCCTAAGCCGTTTACGAAAAAAAAACCCCCCAAAAATTATAAAATTATTTACCTGAGATACCTCCTCCTGTTATCAGTTTCCCAATCTATCGCTGATATTAACTGGCGCTAGGCTCCTATTGCAAACAACTAATCCAAATAAATGGTAGATCAGCTAACAACTGAAAAATCTACTATTACTATCGGTGCGAAACAAATTTTTTTTAAAATTATTCCAAAAAAATTTAAAGGAAAAAAAAAATTTCCTTTATTTTTTAGGAAAAAACCCACCTAAAACTCGCCTCACCTGAAGTCAGTTAAGAGAAGGGACGTTATTAACTTCACTAGAAGTCAGAACGCGGTCCTCAGCTTAGCTCAACTCTGCTAACTTAAAAAACAAACCTAGAGATTGATAAACAATCACGCGATCCAGCGGTCTCTTACAAAATTATCATATATTATATCTGACATAGATTATTATCAAAAACAAGTTGGAAGTAATTCTATAATGCTGTGGACAAACAATCCTATATGTGTGTATGGTCAAACGCCCAGTAACTTAATAGCGTTGTCTAGGGGGGACATTTTTATTTAATGCTCCTTAATTCACAAGACAACTCATAACACACTCTATCTAGATAACTTCTGATTCAGTATCAGACCTTATACGTTTACTAGACTCAGACTCAGATCTCAATCCTGGAGCAAGCTCTCCATTATGTCGTAATTTCTGATAAGATATGTCTGAGATATTTATGGTCCCGTTCGAGCAGAGGTGATAGTGATAGCTAGATGAGAAAAGGTGTAAGAAAAGGTTTCAGTTTTCACGGGGGGGGGGGGGGGGGGGAGGGTAAGAGAAGGAACAGTCTTGGATTTGAGTAATTGCTCTAATCCAACCTATCTCACGACACTATTTAAATTAGACGCACTCTCTCTTGTACAAAGTACAAGTTACACAACACTCACGTACACACAATTTTGTGACAGAAATACGTACAGACGTGAAAACAGAACTATGAATAACATGTATATCTGGGCAGGGGTTTGGTCAACACTTATATATTAAGGTTTATTATGTTTATTTTTACCCAAAAAATATCACAACATCAAGAAAACATTTACATCAATCAAGTATGGTTTACAGACATATAAAAAGGAAAATGCAATTAACCCAATAGGCACTTCCCTCTTGTAAAGGAAAAAACCCCAAGGTAGATCCCAGCAGAGGTAATTAACCCAAAGGATCAATAGGGTAATACTAAAGTATAGGAATAGACGATAAGGCAAAGAACAAAGTCTCTAATTAATCTATCCTGGGGAAAAAAATATAACAGTATTAGCGAACCAGACAGGACAGCAGTGATTATAGAAATTATGAAATATTCATTATTCTTTCGTACAATCTGTCGCCACATTCATTTACGCTTACCTACTCCTCTTGAACGTAACATCAGTGTATATGTAACATAGTCCAGGATGGTGCTTGTCAAAGTGAGCCCCAGTTCCTAAAAAAAATATGATTAATTTTCCTAATGGGGAACGCCCGCTTAGATAGTGTTCACAAGCTATGATAAGGTACAAGTCAGGTAGTTCATGTAGAAATTATAAACCGCGATCAAGTGTTCACAATGGACCGTACACAGCTGTCCCGCTATTTAAAGAAAAGAATGTCTGGTGGATAGACTGGTAGAACCCAATAAGTATAAGGAAAGGATCTCCTATCTGTTTTTATCTCTCTCTCTCTCTGGGTTGAGTGCCGGTTATGGACCCAAGTATTCTTTTTTTCTGGATAAATCCACTCGAGAAAAGAAAAACCACGATAGTCAGTATTCTGGAACAAGTGTTATATAGATATTAGGCCACCACAGGCTGATAATATTTGATGTAAACAATCTGGGTAATTT
Source organism: Oreohelix idahoensis (assembly GCA_024509875.1). NCBI lineage: Eukaryota > Metazoa > Mollusca > Gastropoda > Stylommatophora > Oreohelicidae > Oreohelix > Oreohelix idahoensis. The sequence goes on from JAMPIV010021332.1 coordinate 34,236, forward strand.
CTTGTCCAGTTATGATTTATTCTCAAAAGAGTTTATATGTGGGAACTCTCTCTCTGGAAGAAACAAGAGGACCGCACAGGTCAAAATCTAAGAACCGATAATATATTAAGAATGTTTCTGGAGCTATTCAGACTGCTAGATCGCAGGGTTGATCAGCCTATATTATATATTGGAAGAAAATACAAACGTTTTAACAATATTATCAATATCCTAATCTAACACACTTTTTAGGTATGACCTGTTAAGCACTCCGGTATTAAATTAAATTTAAAAACCACAAGTGTCTAGCTAATCTCATCGCCTTTAATACGAGATATGAACGCTAGTCACTTAGAATTTACACATGATGAAATAGAATAAATTGCGTTCTCTAAATTATCCACCGCCTAGCGTCTATTAATAAATTTAAAGCATCTTTTACTTGGGAAATAGCGCGTAATTAAATTTACGTTTACAGCGGGTAACATTTGCTAGACGTATTTTAATTAACACAAAAAAAAAAAAAACCCAGTGAAATATAATGGAAACACTTTAACAATTAATTCACTCAAAATTCTAATAAATATATTACCGCAGCACAGAAAAAATGAATTAATCTCCACGAAAATAAGTGATCCAAATTGTAGTAAGGCTCTTTATAATGCGAGCTATGTACTTTCTTCAAAATCTCTGGCGCTACTGATAACTGAAAGATAGGTAATCGGATACACACAAACGAACAGACGGGGATTTGGGCATGGTGACATCCGCTGGTGGTCTAAGGCATCAAGCAGGGAACGCAGAGACATGGTAGTTCAGGAGATACGAGGAGCTGAGAATGATAAGAGGTTGCTAAAAGCAGTGCAGCAGGTCCAACAAGGCCAATGGACTACATGGGAAGGAGCCCTGCAGAGATCCTTGACATGGAATGATATATGGCATATGGCGCCTCTTAGGCTCAGCTTCGTGGTTAGATCAATGTATGACCTGCTGCCGTCGGCCACCAACCTTGTGAAATGGGGAAAGTCGGATGATGAGCAGTGCCCCCCCCCTGTGCCAGGGGAGGCAGACACTTGAACACGTGCTCTCAGCGTGTAAGGTGGCATTAGGGCAAGGACGATACACTTGGCGCCATAACAAAGTGCTAAATGAGCTTGCTGCGACAATAGATCAGGCAAGAATGAAAGCGAATAGCAAAGTCCGGCCAGACACCACAAATACATACTTTCTGAGGGCAGGAAAGTCAGCACACCCCAAACCGAGTAAACCTGGTAGCAGTTTACCATCTCTTCTTGACTGTGCAAACGACTGGGAGATGGCGGTAGACCTACCTGGACGGGGGGCATATCCAGAGAGTATCAGAAAATGGCGGAGACGGCCGGATATAGTGCTTCATTCTTCAGCAACGCTTCAGGTCATACTGATTGAACTGACCGTGCCATTTGAATCCAGATTAGACGAGCAACATTCATTCAACGCGGCCAAGTATAGCGATCTGGCCGCGGATCTGAGACACGATGGATTCAGTGCAAGGGTCATGGCGGTTGAAGTGGGCGCAAGAGGGCTTGTGGCTGCATCAGTGTATGATTTATTGAAACTGTTGGGGCTGAAGGGACAGTCTAGAACAAGGGCACTGAAGAGGCTCAGCGAAACTGCCGAGAAGGCATCAGGCTGGCTGTAGAACAACCGCAACGGGCAATGGAGATCGTGACAATCAACGCTGCGGCACAAACACCAATTTTTCTAAGTCCACAGCGCTGAGTTTTTCTGGTGTACTAGTAAAAGGGCTGCGACTCTGGGGCAACCGGCGATGTATACTATAGGGAGTGTGTCAGGTACAGAATTTCAGTGGCGTGCGGCGCGCAGTGGCTAAGGCTCGTCGGCTGCGCACTCGTGTCTCAGTGTGTGTCCTTGGTTGTGAGGGGCGACGGAACGAACGGAATAATTTGTCTTCTCTTTGTTACTTTCACAATTGCCCCTACGGCTGGCGTTGTGGATTAAAGTTGCTGCCGTAAGTGAAATGGGTTCATTTTCGATACAAGACAACAGGAAGCTGAGACGCTTGGGAGTCATGACCCAAGTGGGCCCGCCCCCCTTAGAGTGTAAGGGAGTAATTGGGCCGAAACACTTGTCGGATGGGGGGACTTCTTCTGATGATCAGATTGCTTCCTGTTGTATCGCTCTGTAAAGAGTTTCCTATCATAGTTGCATGGTCAAACCAGTGACGATCGGGAAAAGACCGATTGACTTCTGGAAAGACAGATGACACTGGGAAAGACTAGAAACCGGCTGACCGGGTTAGCACCCCGTAAGCTGTATTCAATTGCTATAGGACCCAAAAATGATAGATGCCCCCAGGATTCACCGAAAGGGGGGGAGGATGATGAATCCACAGGCGCCTCAATGGAATCGACCAGACCCGTTACACGGACTTCGAGCTCTGAACAACGGCTGGAATTTCCATGTGCCTGTGGTAGGGAATTCTCTACTCAGAGAGGAATGAAAATCCACAGAACGAAAAAGGGGTGTGGGAGGTCGTCAGGGGGAGATCAACAGCGCTCTGTCTCGACGGATAAGACGTTAGAAGAACGCAGCCAGGAGTCAATCCACAGTGCTGAGTACATTCAAGTTGATCTGCCAGATGATGATCTCACACACTTCTTGGACGGGAAGAGAGATGCAATAAAGTTTCCACCTGCCAGTGCAAAAGGGCTTTGGGAACAGCTGGACGAAGCCTTGGCAAAAGAGTTGGATAACAGCCTGAAGCAGCTAACTTTGGAGAAGAAGCTGGAAATCTTCGGCGACATAATATATCTGCACTGTCGCAAAGTGTTCGGAGTGAGGGAGGCAAGGGAAAGTAACCCACCACGGAAAAGTAGAAGACAAATTAAAATAGATGAAATCAGGAAACAGAAGAAGCATGCCCGAAAACTGTTCAAGAACGCAGTTGCCACAGAGAAGGAGGGATACGGCAAGTTTGGGAGCACCTGAAAGGCCAACATAATGCCCTTTGTAGAGCGGAAAGGTTGTGCAGGAAGAGATGGAAGACTCGAAGGGATAGGGAAAGATTCTTTAGGGAGCCCTTCAAGTTTGCCAAAGAACTGTTTGAGCAGCCACGGTCGGGTACGCTAAACATCAGGAAAGAAGACCTGGAAGAACACCTTAGAATGACATATTCAGATGGTCGCAAAAATGAGCCGCTCAGCAGCATGGCAGGCCTTAAATGGCCGGGTAAGCCAGGAGCTGAATTTAACACCAAGCCCCCAACGGTGCAAGAGGTAGAAAGCATTGTCCAGAAAGCTCGGTGCAAGTCAGCTCCAGGTCCTAATGGTGTTCCATATGTGGTGTATAAAAGATGCCCTGAGGTTCTCAAACGACTGCTCCGTTTACTGAAGAATGCGTGGAAAACCCAACTCGTAAGCAAGGAATGGAGAAAGGCAAACGGAGTCTACATCCCGAAGGAACAAAATTCCACAGACATCAGTCAGTTCAGGCCAATCTCACTACTCAATGTGGAAGGGAAGATATTCTTCTCAGTAATGGCGAAAAGACTCACTACATATTTATTATTATTATTATTCCTTTGACCGCCGACTGACTAAGCAGTCTTCGGCCATAACACCTTGCGGCGTCATTAGGGCAACAAGAAATCGTCCGTTGTTCCGTCACACCTAGCGGCGTATATTGGTACAACAGACTTTTAATTGTTGTTTCTGTGATCAATGTGACAAGCAAGCGGTAGATCAATCCGCTGTGCCCCGAACTTGCCCTCATGTGTACTCTGCTCCTGTCGCTATAAAACCATTTCGCCATGTCTCCCAGACGCCCGTCCAGCCAAAATCCTTTCGGGACCGAAGGTCCTCGAAAAAGGGCAGTCTGGCACAGACACAGTTCCCACTCACTGCCTCTACTGCGCTGGGAGGACCCGGCAACCGGGACCACACACAGCCTTGAGAGGACAAAGATCGCCTTAAAGGAACTCACTACATACCTCCTGGCAAATGGGTACATTGACACTACCATTCAGAAAGGAGGTATCCCAGGTACACCAGGATGTCTAGAGCATGCCACAATGATCTGGGAAGCAATCCAAAAGGCAAAGTCTGACAGAACAAACCTCCATGTAATCTGGTTGGATCTAGCAAATGCTTATGGATCCGTTCCACACCAGATGTTGTGGCAGGCCCTAGAAATGTATCATGTTCCACAAGAGATTGCAGCAATGCTGAAGCTGTATTTCGCAGGGTTTTCTGTCAGATTTTCAACCAGAGAGTACACAACGAAGTGGATTGGCCTTGAAGTTGGAATTGCGATGGGATGTACCATCTCTCCGATACTATTCGTGATGGCTATGCAGGTAATCCTCAATGCGGCTGAAGGAATGGCCATAGGTCCAAAGCTCGGTGGAATGTGTCACATGCCACCGCTGAAAGCATTCATGGATGACACAACAATTCTGACGTCAGATGAACATCGGCCCGGAGGATGTTAGCACGCCTGGATGAACTAGTCAGCTGGTGCAGAATGAGCTTCAAACCCAAGAAGTCGAGAAGCCTATCAGTCAGGAAAGGGAAGATAGCAGAGGTCATATTCACGGTTTCCAGCCAAAGAATCCCTACTGTCATTGAGGAACCTGTTAAAAGTCTTGGCAGGGTGTACGATGCCTCTTTAAAAGACTCGAAGGCAGTGCAACAGACAATAGAAATGGCAGACAGAGGACTACAGATCATAGACCAAAGCAGACTCCTGGGAAAGTTCAAACTGTGGTGCCTCCAGTTCATGTTGATACCGAAGTTGCTGTGGCCACTGCTTATATATGAAATAAGCACAAGTACAGTGGAAGCTATAGAGCAGAAGGTCAACAAGTTCATGAGAAAATGGCTAGGGGTACCACCAGGTCTGTCAGATGTAGCACTGTACTGCAAAAAGTCAAAACTTCTGCTTCCCTTCAAGTCAGTTGTTGAAGAGTACAAAGTTGGAAAAGCAAGGCTTGCAATGATGCTACGCGAGTCAGCTGATGACGTGGTTAAGTCCATTCAGCCCACACTGAAAACGGGAAGGAAGTGGAGAGTGGAAGAAGCTGTTGATGCTGCTGAAGAGTCACTCAAACTGAGAGAGGTAATCGGATACACACAAACGAATAGACGGGGATTTGGGCATGGTGACATCCGCTGGTGGTCTAAGGCATCAAGCAGGGAACGCAGAGACATGGTAGTTCAGGAGATACGAGGAGCTGAGAATGATAAGAGGTTGCTAAAAGCAGTGCAGCAGGTCCAACAAGGCCAATGGACTACATGGGAAGGAGCCCTGCAGAGATCCTTGACATGGAATGATATATGGCATATGGCGCCTCTTAGGCTCAGCTTCGTGGTTAGATCAATGTATGACCTGCTGCCGTCGGCCACCAACCTTGTGAAATGGGGAAAGTCAGATGATGAGCAGTGCCCCCTGTGCCAGGGGAGGCAGACACTTGAACACGTGCTCTCAGCGTGTAAGGTGGCATTAGGGCAAGGACGATACACTTGGCGCCATAACAAAGTGCTAAATGAGCTTGCTGCGACAATAGATCAGGCAAGAATGAAAGCGAATAGCAAAGTCCGGCCAGACACCACAAATACATACTTTCTGAGGGCAGGAAAGTCAGCACACTCCAAACCGAGTAAACCTGGTAGCAGTTTACCATCTCTTCTTGACTGTGCAAACGACTGGGAGATGGCGGTAGACCTACCTGGACGGGGGGCATATCCAGAGAGTATCAGAAAATGGCGGAGACGGCCGGATATAGTGCTTCATTCTTCAGCAACGCTTCAGGTCATACTGATTGAACTGACCGTGCCATTTGAATCCAGATTAGACGAGCAACATTCATTCAAAGCGGCCAAGTATAGCGATCTGGCCGCGGATCTGAGACACGATGGATTCAGTGCAAGGGTCATGGCGGTTGAAGTGGGCGCAAGAGGGCTTGTGGCTGCATCAGTGTATGATTTATTGAAACTGTTGGGGCTGAAGGGACAGTCTAGAACAAGGGCACTGAAGAGGCTCAGCGAAACTGCCGAGAAGGCATCAGGCTGGCTGTGGAACAACCGCAATGGGCAATGGAGATCGTGACAATAAACGCTGCGGCACAAACACCAATTTTTCTAAGTCCACAGCGCTGAGTTTTTCTGGTGTACTAGTAAAAGGGCTGCGACTCTGGGGCAACCGGCGATGTATACTATAGGGAGTGTGTCAGGTACAGAATTTCAGTGGCGTGCGGCGCGCAGTGGCTAAGGCTCGTCGGCTGCGCACTCGTGTCTCAGTGTGTGTCCTTGGTTGTGAGGGGCGACGGAACGAACGGAATAATTTGTCTTCTCTTTGTTACTTTCACAATTGCCCCCACGGCTGGCGTTGTGGATTAAAGTTGCTGCCGTAAGTGAAATGGGTTCATTTTCGATACAAGACAACAGGAAGCTGAGACGCTTGGGAGTCATGACCCAAGTGGGCCCGCCCCCCTTAGAGTGTAAAGGAGTAATTGGGCCGAAACACTTGTCGGATGGGGGGACTTCTTCTGATGATCAGATTGCTTCCTGTTGTATCGCTCTGTAAAGAGTTTCCTATCATTCATATATATATATATATATATATATATATATATATATATATATATATATATATATATATATATATATATATATATATATATATATATACAGTATATATATATATATATATATATATATATACTGTATATATATATATATATATATATATATATATATATATACTGTATATATATATATATATATATATATATATATATATATATATATATATATATATATATATATATATATATATATATATATATATATATATATATATTTATATATATATATATATATATATATATATGAAATGGGTTAAACATCGTTATCTTGTGCTAGATTTAGCACCTCTGGTCGGATTTCGGGCAAAACTGCGGTCGATTTTTGAATGAAAGTCTATTTTCACGCTTTTGCCGAACGCATTCGGTTCGCTAGCGAGCGTGCGTCTTTTGGGTCCCTTCTCTCGGTGAGCAGATTTTGTCCCTTGAACCCGATCAAAGGAATGAAATCGGTAAAAATGGTTAACGCCCCTTTATTCTGCAATTAACGACCCGTTCTCTCACAGGGAGCTACAAAGCCCGTTGCCTCGCCCCCTCCGTGTTTCAGGGACAAGGCGCTGTCGTGATGACGTAACCTGACAGCGGGCCGACCCCTCTTGCCCTTCCCCTTTTAAAGGAAAGACAGTCAGAGATATGAATAGCTGTATTAATAGCGCTTGAAACAAAACAGGTAGACGTGGCTAAACTTGGAATCAGAAATATGGCGAAAGGCATGGCTTTTTGCGCGATAATCCGTGCATGATAATTAGAGAAGCGGGTGGGAAACCACGTTGAGCGATTCGATTGAAAAAATAATGAGGGGTGTCGGTGAGAATAAAGTGGATCGATCAAGGTGCTCCATTTTCGTCTGTCACACTCATCATCTCTGAGAGCCTCTCTCTGCCTTTTCTCTACCCGTCTTTTTCTCTGGGTGTCTTTACGCCATTTGTTCTCCCTAATTGTTCTTAACTAATTCTCACTTAGTCTCTATCTCACTCTGTGTGCTCCTGTTTGTCTATTTCCTGTGTTTTAGTTGTCTTCTTCTTTCTCTCCAAGTCTCTCCTTTTTGCTGCGTCTGTTTCTCTTTATGTGCTTCTATCTGTTGTTTGTTCTTTCACTACGTATCGCTTTACTTTCTTTCCTTCTTTGTATTTCTTATGTCTTTGTACTTATGTTATTGTATCTGTATATGGCTCTTTGTATGTTTTTGTGTTTGTCTGCCCGCATCTGTTTGTACATCTCTTTGTGTGTATGTCTATTTGTGTGTCTACCTCTGTGTGTATGTCTTTCTATGTGTCTATCTTTTTGAGTATATTTCTCTATATGTCTGTCTGTGTGTGTATGTCACAACGTTGTGGTGTCTCTTCATCAGCATGTGTCTCTGTGTGACTTTCTTATTGTGTGTCTCTTGTTTAAGTATGTTACTCATTGTGTTTCTCCATTCAAAGAGATGTGTCTCTGTCTATGTTTCGTATTTTTACCCTAATGCCTTCTCTTACTGTGATACTATCGATCTTTCTCTTATTCTCTGGTGCTTTTCTGTCTTTACCATTGGTACTGTCTGTTGCTTGTTTCTTCCTCAGTGTGTCTCTAACTCAGTATGTGAGTGCGTGTGTTTCTGTTTTGCCTTCTACACATTTCTTCTTTCGTGTGTTTGTGTTTTTGCACTTATCTAGCCTTACCATATTTTATTAATAACAGAGTCTTTCTGATGTACTCCCAAAATGCGAAACAGAGAGAAAGATAAACTCAGTGATAAAGCCTCTATTTTATAAAACTGTTACATCAAACCTGATCAACACAGCACCAGACATGTATTCTTCCTTCATTCCATATCCTTTATTTATGAGGTCATAACATGACGTCACGCCAAGTTCAAGCTCCCAGTCATGGTTACCAGAGATGTTACCCTCATCCATGGTCTCAGTCTTCTCACCAAGGTCAATAGTTGGTAATGTTTTATTGTTGATGTCACAGATACTGGCCTTCACCTTGAGTTTTCTACAAGACTGTTACGAGAGGTTTTTAATTTTATAATATAATCTATCTGTTTGATTATATGTCTATGGTATTCATGCTTCGGTGAGGTCTCACCCGTACTCTGCTTTCACTTGAGTAAACTCACTTTCACATTTAAAACTTCAACGTCAAAGAAGTCCATCAAGGCCAGTTTGCACATGAAGACGAAGATATACACGTGAACATTGCTCCATTATACTTGCTTCCAGATATTAATATAAGAACATGGCATGACTTAGTCAGTCTTGAAAGCGTCGCTAGTCAGTCGACTAATGGACAATATGTCTTCGACATGTTGCTGCAATCTTTATTCAATATTTCCCCCCTCTCTCTCTCTCTCTCATTCCGTGATAAACAGCATTCGCATGTCCTTAAATATCAAACCAGCACAGACTCCATAAAGTAGATGGAGACCTAGCTGTAATAACTTGTTTTAACTCTGTAGTAAGAGCACACACATCGGAGCTGGACATTATGCGTCCGTTCACACTCCGGAACACATTCGGAAAGCCTAGAAGTATAGCTCACTTCTGCAAAGTGAAGCCGGTCACGGCGTCTGCAATAATTATCCAAACGACAGTGACGCACTTCCGGAGTAACCCAGGAAACGTACACATCAACAAGCTAGTTCATAAAGAAGCCTTGTCGAAGCATATGTTATGATTTTACTCATATCAACTACTGCCTCCCACGTCAAATAATGAAAACGAAGTTTTCATTATTGACTATTGTAGGTAAACAACACCAATGTAAGCAGATGGTATCATAAAATGTTAATGCTACTATGACATTGCATAGAACCTATGTTTGTGCCAAAATGTAGGCAATTTAACACACGAGGTGTGGCATATAGCATTCAGCTAACACCAATGTCTACGTAAGACTCAAATCAAATTAACATCAGAATTAGGTACTATTTAGCAAAGTCAGTCAACATGTAAGAAATAACTAACCATATCATGCATTCTCATACTTCACTCCGTCAGGAAACACCTATTGTCTCGTCATGTAACCTAGTCACATAATGTCATATCAATATAACATTAATGCAAAGCATTAATAATATTCAATAATAGATTAAGAAAGACAGACACTTAACCACTAAGGCGTGTGACTGCTACACATTGTCACATGCATAAAGTTTTGTGTGATAGTGACTGATATGTCATTTCTGTATCAAACACATAAACTAAGAATTGAATAAATCATCAATTAGATAATGTTTGTCTGGCAGAACAGATAAGTACATTTCTAGTTACATACGGTGTGTGATACCGAGAATTCAATTTGCCAGAGTTCAATTTTTTTAATAATAGGTATCTTCGTGATTACATGTTTCTGTGTTAATTGTGGGAGATAGGTGGGACTTAAGTTTCTGTCAATACCGTTTCGACTGATCGACAGATTCGTAAGCGTTTCCTTAGGGTTTGGACTGTGATTGTTTCAAATAGTGAGGCCGGCTTTACAACGCTGTGTGAATCTGCTGCTATTGAAATAATCATGATCTTTGAGCGTTAGCTGTGAAGTAATGTTAAGTGTCAATTTGTGGTTGTAGTCGAGTCCTATATATTTTTTTCTTCAGTTTTCTCCATTTTTGTTCGTGAAATTGTACACCTTACCTGACTATCCTTTATTTAATACATGTCATAAATGTTGTAAAAATTCGTACTGTGAATAGAGCTACATTTTAATTATTTGTTCCATAATTCATATATTTATGCCTAAGTTTTCTATTTGAATTTACTTCTGTTAGCTCCACTTACTGTATTCTGTCTTCTTGTTTGTGCAGTGCTTTTCATGCCCCATAGGCTATAATATCCATAGTATTATCCACTGTTACATAAATTGGATGATTTTGAAGTGAAATTAGATGTTTGTGAAATACACTTGGGAGATTTTGAAGATTTGAGATAAGTGGTGAATCCATTACTCACAGAGTATCCATATTGTATTTAAAGTATTAGTGGACCATTTTTTGTCACTATAATTGAGAAATATGTCTGCCATTGAGTATTTTCTCAGGCAAGGAACAGAGTCTGGGTTACAAGGACCAGCTCTTCAAGAATTTATTATGGAACATTTGGAGGAAGTAGAGATTGAAGGAGGCGATGAATTCTCAATGGAAGGAGCATGGTATTGGAAGGAAAATAAGTTATTGGGAATCATTGATGATAGGGAAAGATTGATTGATGAGTTAAATGACGAGGTGAGATTATTAAAATCCCAATCAGATGTGGATAGATCTAATTTTAGATCATTACAAGATGATTTTTCAAAGTGTAAGGAGTCCTTAGATACTGCCTTGAGGGAGAAGAAAGTTTTGGACGCTGAAGTGCTCAGACTGCAGGATAACATTGCAGCATCTCAGATTAAAATGTCTAAACACAGTGATGATTATACCGGTACTGATAAACTTACTGCTATTAAAGATAAGTTTTATAAAGCAAAAGAGGCTTTAGAAGCCAAAATTCAGGCACAGGTTGCTCAAATTCGTGGCCTTAGAATTCAAGTTGCTATACTTCAGCCAGAAATGGAAATGGCAAATATAAGGAAATTGAAGAAAATGGCAACAAAAAAGAGAGCCATGTTGGAGGAAAAGTTTGAAAGTAAAGTGTTAGAACGTGATATTGAGATTCAAAAATTAAAATGTCTTCAGGGTCAACAAAAAAATTTAACTCAGGATGAGGTAGTTACCTCTAACAAATTGCTCACGGAAGACAAGAAGAATGAAATTATAAACCTCGAAGATTTCAAAAAGAAGCAGAGTGATGAAATTGCACTCAAAGATTTAGAAATTGCTAAATCTAGAAGACACAGCGGATTGATCTACCGCTTGCTTGTCACATTGATCACAGAAACAACAATTAAAAGTCTGTTGTACCAATATACGCCGCTAGGTGTGACGGAACAACGGACGATTTCTTGTTGCCCTAATGACGCCGCAAGGTGTTATGGCCGAAGACTGCTTAGGCGGTCGGCGGTCAAAGGAATAATAATAATAATAATAATAAATCTAGAAGAAGAGTGGATGAGTTACTTGTTGTGATAAACAACAATTTATTATCAAACACTCGTTGTGAGAAATCTAGTGTACAAAATGTCACAGCCATTAAAGGTGATAAGATCAATTCATCACATCATGAAAGAGTGAAGGTATCATGTCGAGGCAAGTACAACTTCCCTCAACATCACTTTGATAATAGTGCTTCTGCCCACATTAATACTGCTTCGTCCGAGAGTAAGTCTTGGCGACATGCCAACAGCAGTATAAACAGTATGACAAATGATTTATCTATTCGTCCTTTGCCCACAGGTAAAACGGTATTCCTTAAACAACATAATGAGGTTGCATCTGGGCATGAGAAGCCTAGCATCAATGCTAAAAATATTTCACAAGGGCAGAACCTAGGTCGTAAAAGGACAGACCAGTCTATTCAGGGAGTTCCTAACATGACTGATGATGTTCAGATTGGTTCAATTTACTTTGATGTGGACCGCTATAAACAGTTTTGTCAACAGACGACAATTAAGGCTGATGGTGATGCTATCCATCATCCTTTTTGTAAACTGCATGGTAACAGTTTACCTACTCTTAAGAGTAGTAATAAGGTTGGAAAAGATGACTCTAGAGTTACTCATGAGGATCATAGGGTGACACTTCCCTCTAACGATAGGGATTATGTAAATAACTGTCCTATGCCAACTAATACCAATGCTTCTGGGAAATTTTTTTTCGAAATGCCAATGAATCTGTCTTATCAGACAGGGTTTAAACCTACAGGCAATAATAGGAAGAGGTCTCATGCTCAGTTCAACCAGCATGATGTACCCTACAATAAGGATAGTGCATCAAGGAAAAATGTCCTCAATTATCAGGTGAATAAAGGTGCATACTCACGCACCATTCTAGTGCAAAATCTGCTACCAAATTTGACTTGGCAGGCACCAGGTGAATTTTTTAAATTCACTGCAAATGTGAAATATGTAAGGCTTTTACCTATTAACAATTATAATGTTAGGGAAGCTCTTGTTTATTTTTATTCACATAGTGATGCACGCAGGGTTGTCAATTGTGATAACGGTGCCTATTTTCAAGACCATTGTCTTGAGGGTACAGATCATGCATCATCCAACAAATTTTAAAGTTATTGAGCATCAATGATTGTGGTCATCCATTTCAAAATGATTACTAACATGATATGAACATGTTAAACAACACTAATTCTTCTAACTATATTGTTCTATTTCAGCTGGAGGTAGTGTTGTGTGAACCACTAGTTTATATATATTACGCGTACTATTATTCCACTGCAGTAATATTTTAGATACTCGGTGGAGTACAAGCATGTCTATGGTATGGGTGTGCTCCATACCAGGTTTTGGGATTATTTTATGAAATGTCCCTGGACAGTATAGATGTATTAATTATGATATTATGAAGTAGGAGTTGAAACGACATGCCTAGATAGTACTACCAGAGCACCGTCTCTTGAGCAGGTACATGCTCAATTGCATGGTGATTTAGTATGAAAATGTTCAAAGGAATATTGCTTCCTTACATCAATGAAGTCTCCATTGATGATTGCCAGTCTGATGATCAATCTTCAGGTGGCTTATTTTGTCTCGCTTGATTCACTGGGTGTTGGTATTGACTCCACCATATCCAGTTTATAGTTTTTATACCCACAGTACAGAGATTATGTTATCCACGTTTGCTGATAACAATAAGACGAATGTGAGACCTTACACATCTATTATTGATGATGTTGTACTAGATCAGAGGTTTTCAAACTGTGTGTCGCGGCCCTCGGCTAAGGGCGTAGCGGTGGCTTGGGAAAAGTGTTGGGCTCGATATTATGAGCCAAGGTCCATCAATAAATATAGATCTTTGTAGTATAGAGAGGAGCCGCGGTGATTTATGCACAGGTCAAGGGAGCCGCAGACCAAAAAAGTTTCAAAACCTCTGTACTAGATGATGTTGATGTCAGGAGGAGTCTTGTGTTGAATATGATTTGTTGGTGTAGTATTCAGTCCAAATATTAATTTGGCGGTTTCGTATTCATTTAGCAAGTGTATTGCTAATATATAATTTTCTTACTTCTAGAAAGTAATATCATGGATATTAATAATTTGCCATTATATTCTTTCAGATACTCACATCCCATGATATCATGCGGATTGTACTAGCCACTACGTTGAAGAGTGTGGCATTTTTAATGGAATTTTCTCTTTCATTTTCAGGTGTTACAGATCGTTGTTCACTTTTTTGCGTAATAAGTATATGCATATCCCTTTCCGGATACATGCTTATTCTTTGATTAATAATGGTATAGGTAGATTACACTCATCGATATACAATACTGAGACTATATCTTTGTATTTTCTGTGTGGTAGGGAATATCTACTACTACCTTTAGTCGCAGCTGGCGACAGATTCTCTCTGTTCCTTATAACTATATTACATAGGTTAATGATAGTGTTTTTCATCTATGTAAGAGGAACATATTATCCGAGGTTATTCATTTTTGGATACCTTACGTCTTTAGTGTCCTACTACTTGACTGTCAAAAACCTGAATAAGAGTTATAAATATCTCTTTTCTTGGTCTCGAGTTTTAAAAGTACATTTCTTAATCTGGAGGATTCTCTGTCTCGAGAATGTTGATTTTTCGAACTATGGAATAGATTCACTATTCTTTATACGGGGTGTCTTTCTATATACAACTCTTGTTTAATTTTTATTTTTTTGTATTTCAGTTCTGTATTTCGTCGATAGGACGGAACTCGACAGATAGTATTGTCGTATTACATACAGGTATAAAATGGACAAATGGAAAATTCCTGGGGGACCTGGATTTCGCAGATGATGTAGCATTCTTAAGTTCAACACCAAGACAATCCCAAGAAGCAATAAATAATTTGTGTCATCTCTCGGTTAAAATTGGTCTCCAAATAAATGCCTCTAAAACTAAAGCTATGAACTTTTCTAACGAGACCTTTGATATCATCTTGAACGGGGGAAAAACTACAGAAAGTTGAAAGTTTCAATTATTTAGGCAGTAAAATGACTCAGGATGGTGACACAACAAGAGAAATCCATACTAGAATTGCTTTGGCAGCTAGCGCCTTCAATAGATTATCTAACATTTGGAAATTACGATCATTGAATATACATACCAAGCTTCGTCTGTTTAATTCAAATGTTATCTCAGTGTTAACATACGGCTGTGAGAGTTGGAAAATAACAAAATCATTGGGAGAACAAGCTGAATACATTCGAGAACAAATGTCTTAGAAAACTCATGAACATCAGTTTGGAAAGAATTCAAGACTAATCGACAAATAAGAGAAGACTCTAGGCAGAAATATGTCTCCGACTATATAAGGAAAAGACGATGGTCATATATCGGTCATGTCCTACGAATGCAAAACAACAGAATACCACTACAGGCGCTCACTTGGGTTCCTGAGGGTAAGCGGAAAAAAGGAAGACCAAAAGAAACACTCAGAAGAACAATAATAAGAGAAGGAAGAACGTTGGGCCTAAATAATGTGCAAGAGCTAAGAGGAGTGGCGTCACAACGAACAACCTGGAGAGCACTGGTTTCTGCCTTATGCGCCGTGTTTGGCGCTTAAAGAATTTATTATTATTATTATTATGTGGCTTTAAATGTATGATATGCTGTTGTGCTATTTCATCAGATTTGAAGTTACATTTCGCTCTATTTCCTTTTTGTCTTAGAGTCCACACGTTTTTGATCAGGAGGCGATCTACTACAGAAGTGCAGATGTCTTCGATGACCACGTTTGTATATATCTTGCCTGCTTCTAGTCTTGCTTCGTCTGCTGATGTATGTTCGTGGATGATGGTCTTTGCCTTGTATAAACTACGGTGAGACTTTATGGAAGCCTACGTCATGGTCCAGACTGTTCCAGCATGCCTTGGCATATTTCCTGACAGTTCTTGTTACAAACCTTATGGTTACCCCATCAGAGCTAAAAAGGGAAATCTTAACGTTGTAGCCGACGTGTTGTCTCAATGTATCAAAGACACTCCGTCTTCCATGTAACCCACAAGCTCAATTTGTCAACATTATGCTGAACAGCCCTTGCTACACTCATATCGCCTGTGCTGATGACTTTTCGTGTCAATAATAGTGTATTATACTCACATCACAGAATGTTCATTGTTCCAAGTTATGCTACAAACGAACCCCACCGGAGACCCACCCGCAGACACTTGATGATGCTGTTGAAAATATCACTTCAAGGCATGTGATATATCCTTCGTCTCAGAACAGTGTATAGACACACATTACATCTACTTTCGAACTGTCAGTTCTACATCAGGTTGTCAAGAAAGAAAGTGCTACAAACATTTCCAGTTATTCAAATGGAGACAGTTTTCGATATTTTCACTCAGTAACTTTCTATGTCGTTATTTGGTTTCATCAAGGGACATAACAAATTAATTGAAACCCATATCAGAATCTCAAGGGAGCTAATCATGCCATGCTATACTGAACTTTTCTACGTGACTTTGTTTTAAAGTTTCCGATCTTACGAATTTTGTGTCTACTCAGAATTTATAGACAACAATCATGGACACAGTGGACATAGGATTTCTATGAGAAACTTCATGCACTATTAGGATTATGCGCTCGAAGTGGACTTAAGCCTATTTGGAACAATACCATTTTTCCTTACAGGATTGAAATAGACATTAACTTTCCATTCAAATGTGACCTTTTAACACAAAAGATCAGTTCATTGACATTAATGTTTTAATATATTTTAGCGCATTGGTCGCTATTGTAAGATTATTTCTTTATTCATTGTTCATTTTATTTATATGATACAATTTGACACAGCAGTCACTAAAATACAATATACATATGAAATACAATATACATATGTGACATATTGTAGCAGTCAAACACTTTGCATGTGTTTATTGTCTGCCTTCTTATATCTTTTCCCTGCTGTTATATTGATTATTGCATGCACTTAGCATTAATTTTTATTTTGATTAACATTATTTGACTAAGGTGACATGACTGTGAACAGTAGGTGTTCTTGGACTTACAAGACGGTGAGAGAGCATGGTTTATATACATTATTCATGTTAGATGTTGACTGACTGTTGCTACAGGACCTCATTATTTGTCAAATTGTTTGGAGCTGTTTGTAAGACATTGGTCTTGCAGTTCATGCTGCTTTTCCCCACCTTGTGTGTTAAATTGCCTACATTACGGTACAAACATAGGTCTATGCATGGTCATAGCAACAGTGACATATGATGTTACTTTTTGCTCACCTTAGTGGTGTTTTGTCTCATACCGCATTAACGTCAACTTCGTTTGCCATTATTGATCGCGCGGTGGGGGGGTGGGGGGGAGGCGGGGGGGGGTGGGGCGGAGGGGAGGGGCGGGGGGGGTGGGGGGGGTGGGGGGGGGGGGGGGGGTGGGGGGGGGGGGGGCTGGGTGGGGGTGGGGGGGGGCGGGGGGGGGGGGGGGGGGGGGGGGAGGGGGGGAGGGGGGGGGGGGGGGGGGGTTGGTGGGGGGGTTGGGAATGTGGTGGGGGGGGGGGGGGGGGGGGGGGGGGGGGGGGGTGGGGGGGGGGGGGGGGGGGGGGGGGGGGGGGGGGGGGGGGGGGGGGGGGGGGGGGGGGGGGGGGGGGGGGGGTGGGGGAGGGGGGGGGGGGGGATCGAAGTAGTCACATAGTCTGCTGATTTTTGAGCAGACGTCGTTTGCCGGGCTATGATCGAAGATTCGGTCTAGTTATCGGTCTCTTTGGCATTGTGTCTCCAAGCGAGAAGGTTGTGTTCTTACGTGCCCTTAAATAAAAGTGTACTCTAAGTACAGAGTTTTATGTATTTCATATCAGCTAGGTCGTCTATCAGTTAGAGCCTAAGCTTGATAATATTACTAAGGACCTGTCAGCGCTGAATGGAGTGGAATGGATGAGTATTACGATATTAAATATACTACTCGTCAAAAGTCAAGGGCCACCCTATTATTTTCAATACACTTTTATATAAGCGCATAGAATGATTAAATGAAGGAAGTTTTTAGTAAAAATGGGTGCAATATCTTCCTCTGACAGTCCTCTATGCACGTTAAGCATAAAAAGAACTCACCGACAACCATGGTGATCATGTGCAATTTGGTTTGCTGACCATAAATTCACATTTTTAATCTGTTTTTTCAAACTTCCGTAGAACCAAACAGGTGAAGTAATCGTGCTGATTGACATTCCACGTGCAATGGTGACTTTTCGTAAACAGTGTTCACTCTTAATTTGTTTTACAATCAGCAGACTTAGGGTAGTTTCATCACTTGCAAAAACCATGCCACCGAGAAGTCTTGACACCTTACAAAGAATGAGGGCTATAGCATTGGTTGAAAGTGGTTTATCTGTCCGTGAGGTTGCTAGACGGCTTGCAGTGTCACACTCTACTATCCAAAGAATTTTGGAGAGATTTCAGGCCACAGGAAGTGTGGAGGATCGCCACCGGCCAGGTCGCCCTAGATGCATCAATAGACATGATGACCGGTACCTCTTGTTGTCAGCCCTGCACCATCGAACAGTGACTTGTTCCACTCTAAGATGTCAGCTGAGACAAACTGTAAACGTTAATGTCAGTCAAAGCACCATTCGCAGACGTTTACATGAATTTGGACTTGCTGCCGACGTCCTGCAGTCAGAATCCCTCTTACTCCTGCTCATCGAATGCCATCCTCCAAGATGATAACGCTCGACCCCATCGAGCTCGTTTGGTGAATGAGTTTATTCGGCAACATGGGATCATCAGGATGGCATGGCCAGCTCATTCACCTGACCTTTCTCTGATTGAGCACCTCTGGGATGTCCTTGGTCGAAGATTGTCAACAAATCACCCCCTGCCAATGGATGTTGCACAGCTGACTGCATTTCTGCTTCAGGAATGGCAAGCTGTTCCTCAGGATACTCTTCGGACCCTTGTGGACTCGATGTGTCTACGCTGTCTTGAATGCCTTGCTGCAATCGGTGGTCAAACCCGATTTTGAAATGTCTATTTGTCCAATATCTATTGTGCGACTTTTGAAAAGGTGGGTGACACACTTCACAGCGTTTGAATGTGTGTTTCCATTTCTTTGTGACATGTCAATTTGGTATTCAATAAATGCCGTTTTGACTGATACCAATTACGTTTATATCAGATTTGTTTTATGGTTTCAACCAAGGTTTTTCTAAGTGGCCCTTGACTTTTGACGAGTAGTATATTTCAGCATGATGACTCTGACATTGTTCCTATAGTCTACAAGACGTTAGACTTACTTATGGACTGGCTAGAGATTGCCATTGTCATTTATATTGATGCAACTAATTGAGGAGCTAAGTTTTCCTGTGATTAAAATTACTTATTGTCAAACAGGCTTATCACGTTTTCATACTGGTAAGAACTAGCCTCACGTTTGAATGAACTCTGCATGTTGGACTGTACCTACATTCAACCCTAGACCCACTGGACACCAGGTTCCAGCATCTCAAACATACTCAAATGAACCCGTAACAATAAGCTAGACGTCCTTTTCATCGCTTCTTTATGCTAACTGATAGAACCTAGCAGTCTTTTTCAGGGCTAAATCATGCTAGCTGATAGAAGCTAGTAGACATTTTCAAGATTCTTTATGGAAGCTGACAGAAGCTAGCAGTCGTTTTTAGAGCCAAATCATTCTAGCTGATAGAAGATAGGAATTGTTTTCAAGGCTTAATTTTGTATCAGCACTATACTTCATTTGACTTAGTTCAGTAATTTTTGAATGACAAATGCCGTTGATATAACCGACGGACTTAATTTTAGGTTTAAAGAAATGTGCCTCGCTACATGAAGGGAAAACCCTCAATGAAAAGAAATGATTGACAGGGTATCTCTGCGGGAATACCTACAGTTTTTTCTATGATATTTCTGATTAAATGCAGCGTTTTTAGCATAAAGTAGGACATAGGTGAAAGCAAATTTCTGTTTTTTGTTTTGTTTTAGTTGAGGAAGAGCTGGAAAGACCGATACTTTTTGAGACAGTTGAAAAAAAAAAAAGGACTTTATTTATCATGGCATTTACGACCTGGTTTGTTTCTTCATCTTTGTCTACATTACTTCCTAAGTAGGTCAAGCTGTGTAATTCTTCAGTCGCGAAGCATTTGATCTTTATCGAATTACGTACAATAATATGTGATATACCTGATCGATATAAATGATTGTTTTCGATACTATAGTTTTTGCACACATATGTGCATGTATACTTTGTAGATACGATAACCTTTGTTCTCGACTGAGAACATTAACCCACCCTGGTATAATGTTTAAAATTGTCACGGATTGCCTCCCCTGCTTTGCAGTGGTGGTCCACACGCAAGCGTATCTAAAATGGGTCATCAAAGGTGTCTACCTTCGCACAAGATTACTCTTGGCAGAGTTTTAGATAGAAGGATAAAGATGCTTCTATCCTCAGGCAGTGTTCATAAGATATTTCCGAAGTCAAGAACAATGCTGCATTTGGCAGGGCAATTGTTAACTTATATCGGTCCACCGATTTTTATGAAGAATTAAGCAATGGTTTTAGCCCGTTCAAGCCCCCAGCTGGTGTAAATCCAGCGAAATTCCCTTTTACAAGAAGTAGCTCTATTGATGTAAATATATCTCTAAATGTATGTATATATATACTAAAACATACGTTTGCTTTCATACTTATAATAACTGAATCAACTATGATTGTTAAGTTTTAAAATAACATATAACAAATTTAATAATCAGTTAAACAAGTTAGTGATGCAATGATACTGAATCTTAGATGTAAATCAAATTTGCCTTCATTGAGACTGGGATAGAGGGTTTATATAAAATAATATTTCTGTCCTTTTGCTGGTGCCTTTTATAAGCACTAAGCTGGTACAAGTGAGTCCTGCAGCCTTGAAATCGTCAGTTCTTTTGTGATGATGACACTTCACAGTCTGAAAGCTTAGTTCCACGAACCATCTGATAGCTTAGTACCATGATCTTTTAGATAAAATAAAAACAAATGCCTCTGCTAAGTACATTTGTGGGCTGTGAATTAACAGGCGCATTGTCTCGCTGTTGACCCACCAATGTTATTCTCTCAGAATAATTGTTCTTGAGTATATACAGCCTAACCCAGGGAAGATGATTAGAAATCACCCATATTCTTCTGGGTATTAAACTGGGAAAATATGTGCTTGGACTGCGCGAACAATAATTTGTGCCTGAACTAACATTAACAAGCTACATATATCTCACAAAATGATATGATACACTTGAGGCACATGTGATACAATCATCACTGCTCCAGTCGGAGTCTGGGGTCACTTCTGCTGTCTGTTTTCTGTATGACTAGAAAGAAGCAATCACCAGCAATTGCTGTAGTGGTTTATGAATATACTATTTTCATAGGTTGAGTTTCCAGCCTCACATATAACCACCTAGCAAGGAAAACATGTCAAATTTACATTTGTAAAATAAATGTTTACATTTACAACAAAATTTGTGAACAAAATCTCCTCGCACAGTTTAGAATGAACGTTGCACTTTATTAGATGCTTCGAATCACTTGGCTTGAAAATTTTATAACACCTCTTATGATGGGTGATCTGATTCCTTAGGTATCCAGACTTCGTATTTAAAATGCAGGTTTACTTTTAAGTTTCAAAGTTGCCCAAATACTGTCCTTTGTCGCTTAAGTTTCCAGTCTTGGTATTTAAATATGCGGGTTTACTTGTAAGTTTAAAGTTTCCCAAATACTTCCGATCTGTCACTTATAATATAGGAATTCTTAGTCCGATCATTCTCTGGCTTCTAGGAGTTGCTAATTTGACGTTGCGATGCTGTCTGATTTGAGACCCGATTTCACTATATCATATATCCCTTCCTCTGTTCAAATCCCAGAGTGTGCTTCTGATGAATGTGCCAATGAGAACCTTTGTGTATTCTGGCTCTCACTTTACACCAATCCAATCTCTTTTGCACTATGTGGGTAGGGGTGTTAAATTTAATATTTGCCCGCATGTTTTGAAATATTATATTTTAAAATTCCATCGCGTGACTTCTTTCTAATAATGCTGTAACACTTCCGCCAACTCACAGACAAATCCGTGAACTTATGTGATGTCCAGAATCTATCTTCCAATATTGTCTCCACCAGACAGGTTATCTGTAAAAATCATGACACAGGGATGGTCCCATGACAATGATTACCTCATTATCACCGGTATTCTTGTGCCTCCGTCAGACAGATCTCTCAGACAGATAATGTGGCATTCTATTCATCATTCGTACGAGACCATATTGTGTCAATAAAAAGTGTCTCTAACAAAGGTGGCCAGACCGACTTACGTGATAAGAGGATTACCGCTGACCTGTGTAATTAACCTCGATAACACTACAGGTCACCTGGTGAAACGTAAATACGTCTGGGAGTGGTTACAGTAAAAAGTGAGTGTCCAGCCCTCACACTCATACAAGAGAATAGATAATACAAGTGATTTGTATAGGAAAACTGATGTTACTTTTCCAGATCACATTCAGCCTTGTCATGGCAGCTGAGGCCATATCAAGTCTTGTCTTGATTTCTTTACTTGATCTTCCATCACTACATATAGTGGACCCCAGATATTTAAAGGTGTTCACGTCTTCTAACTTTTGCCCATTTAATGTAATGTTGGTCGGAACATGTTTCTTATGGCTATTCACCAATATCTTGCTTTTTTTCTATATTAATTTCCATCCCATACGTTTTTGTTACTTTCTCCAGTCTAGAGGTAAGGTCTTGAAGTTCTGATTCTGTTCCAGCTATAAGATCGATATCATCAGCAAAACGTAGAATGCAAAGAGGTCGACCTCCAATCGATATGGTTGTTTTATAATCATAGAGAGCCTCCTGCATAATATATTCTAGATATATATTAAAAAGCACTGGGGACAGGATACATCTCTGTCGAACTCCTATAGTTGTTTTGAAAAATTCTCCAATGTCATTGCTTGCAAAAACAGCACTGCCTGCGTCCTTGTATACTGCTTCAATGATATCTATGATGTTGGTATGAAAATTGACTTTTCTCATTAATTGCCATAAGCCTTCATGCCAGACTCGATCGAAGGCTTTTGTGAAATCGATAAAGTTATGGTATAAATTGCGTTAATGCTGGAGATATTTGTCGATCAATTGAAGATTTGTTCTGAGGTACTTCTTTTCGGTCTAAAGCCAGCCTGTTCCTCGGACAAGATTTCTTCTGTTTTCTGCTGTTCAGAAGTATCCTTAACATCACTTTACTTGGATGACTAATAAGGCTAATGGTTCTGTAATTCTTGCACATTTTTAGATTTCATTTCTTTGGAAGCGGTTTTACTCTTTTGGCCATTTTTATTTACTCCATATCTTCTGGCAAATTGTTGTCATGAATTTTACTATATCTGGTCCTCCATATTTCAAGAGCTCTGCTGGGATATTATCCACACCCGGCGACTTCCCTCCTATCATCGAACATATAGCCTCTTCCACTTCTTCCCGTAATATTACTGCATTTCCGAGTTCCCTATTTTCACGCTTAATGTTGTTTAATATGCTATAATCAGGGTCGAGTTTACAGTTATATAATTCTTTACAATATTCTGTCCACCTTCTAATTACAGCTGTTTCTTCATTGAGCAGAGCCCCATTACTGTCTTCTATGACAGTTACCCTGGGCTGTTGGGGTTTTGATAGTCTTCTTAATGTGTCGAAAGCTGCCTTCCTGTTACCTTTTATTAGCCCCGTATTAATGGACTCACATTGATCAGCTAGCCATTTTTCTTTGGCCTGTTTCATTTTCTTTCTAATATTTTTATTCACCATACTGTATTGCCATGCTGCTTCAGGAACCTCTTTCTTAACCTTTTTTATTTCCCGCCGTGTATCACATAACTTCAGAATGTCATCTGTAACCCAAGGTTTGTTTATTTTATTTCTTTTACCAAGTATTTCTGTTGCTGATTCAATGAGCACGTCTTTCATATTCTCTGTAATTGAGTTAAAATCTTCCTCCAGAAAGTTGAGAGCTGCAAATTTTCCTCCAACAGTTGCCTCAAAGATTCTCACGATTTCTGAATCTTTCAGTTTGTCTAAATTGAATCTTAATCGAGAACATTTGTTTTGATTAAAATTCTTTTTTAGTTTAAGCATGAGCGTCATCAATACCATGTCATGATCACTACCAATGTCGGGGCCAGGAAAAGTCCTATTCTTGGCTTTATTAATACTGGACTTGAATCTTTGGAATAAAAGAATAAAATCAATTTGGCCATGTATCTCAGTTGTCGGGGCATGCCACGTTGTTCTTCTTGATAACTTATGTGGAAATTGTGTATTTGCAAGGGTTAGTTTATAGTTGCTGGCAAATTCTAGTAGCCTTAGTCCTCGATCGTTGGTTTATCCTGTCCCTAATTTCCCCACTGTGCCAGCCCACTGACCGTATGCATGTGGCCCTATTTTAGCATTTCAATCACCTAGCACGATGAGAAGATCTTTCTTTGGAATTTTCTTAATTGTTTCATCCAGATTTTCATAAAATGTATCAATTGCATCATCCTCACAGTCAGTAGTAGGGGCATATACCTGTATGATGGAGATGTTCTTTGGATGTGCAGCAATACGTATGGTGATAAGCCTCCTATTTACTGGGGTGCAGCTGATGACAGAGTTCAATCTATCTTTATGTACAATAAAACCTACTCCATGCTGATGTTTGGACTCATTTCCACTAAACTAAATTTCGTGACCATCATCCGTTATTGATTCACCTAATCCTGTCCATCTGACTTCTGTTAGGCCCAGGATGTCACACGAGTATCTAACAAGTTCATGTGTTAATTCTCTGACTTTTCCACATGCATATAGCGTACGTACATTCCAAGTTCCAACAACAAAACTTTCTCTAGGAAGTTTCAAGACAGGTGTTTGTACCCCATTCGCTGACTTAACACTCTCAAAGGGCAATGAGAGCGCGGTCATTGTTAATCCGGGCCTCGGTCGATCCGGCATAATATTACGGAGTTCTTCTTCTTCTTCTTCTTGCGATCGCATCTTTGATGATTACACCGTCAGACGAGTTCTCATGATGAATTCGACTGTTGTTTGAAGTTCCTCTTTAACTCCATATAGCTTTGAGTTTAGTGTTGAGTCATTGGGCCAGTATATCTTTCTTAACTGGTCATACAGAGGACAGTCCTGTAGAACATGCTCAGCAGTTTGTTCGTTTAATCCACATGTGCACAGTGGTGAAGCAGACAATCGTAGCTTGTGCATGTGTTTATTCGGTTTGTTATGCCCTGTCCTGAGTCGAAAAATAGTTATCTGTCCCTGCCAGTCGAGAGTGTGATAGTCGTCTTTGGGTTGGTTCTGTTCTCTTCTGATAGTCTGGATAGCTCTCTTTTTTCTCAAAGTATGTGACTTCATTATCTTCTTGTTCACATTCTCCTCCCTTTTTTGCAAGTTTATCTGCCTTTTCATTTCCGGGTACACCACAATGAGATGGTACCCACTGAAGTATGGTTCTCTTTTTGGCAGCACCTTGTTTAGTTCATTTCTCAGATGCGGGAGTTTACCACCCTTGAGAGCTTGCAGGACAGACAGTGCATCTGTGAGGATGACTACCTGGTGGCAGTCAGAGTTGGTGTTATAAATCATATTTGCAGCTTGCTCTAGAGCTTGAACCTCAGCTGTATAGTTGGAACAGAATTTACCAGTGGGAATGTGCCTAGTCTCATAGTGGTTGTCAGGATATGAGATAAAGATACCGGCACTTCCATTCCTAACAGCATTAGTTGCTGATCCATCTGTATAGGCATGTATCCATGATTGATCGGGATAGCTTTCTTGGATCATACTCAATGTAGCAGTTCGTTTTTGCAGATCATTATACTCACATCCACTTGTGAGACCACTGACTGATGTATTAATTTGGAGGGCACTGCTGGCCTGCTCCCATGGTACAGGGTATAGGGTGGGCTTCAGTGGTGTTGTCTTCATGGATAGGTCTTCTTGATGCTGTCTTATAAGTCTTTTCCCCCGATGCACAAAGCTGCTACGCTTTAGACGTCCCAATGCCAGATCATCTAGTCTTGCCTTCATTGGGTGCATTGGCATACTGTTGTACTTTTCCATCTGGATCATGGTTTTTGTGTCTCTTCTGTGGGACAATGTCTGTAATCCAGCAACCTTCTGCATCTCTGTTATTGGTGTAGTTTTCATGGCTCCTGTAATGAGCCTGAGAGCTTGATTTTGCACCTTGTCCAAAGACTGCAGATGTGAGTTAGCAGCTGATGACCATGCTGCTGAGCTAAACTCTAAGTGTGGTCTTATTACTCCATTATAAATCTTCTTTAGATTTCGTTCATTTGCTCTCCAGTTGGTACCTGCTAATTTTCTGAGTATGCCTAGTCGTCTTCGGGCCTTTCCTTCTGCATTTTCAATATGCTTATTCCATGTAAGCCTTTGGTCAAATGTCACCCCAAGATAGGTGGGGTAGCTTTCTTCCTTGAATACGGTTGTCCCTAGGTGTATGTTAGCTGATTTGTCCTTGGGGGCGAGGGAGAACAGTGTTGTGGAGGTTTTGTCTGTGTTTATTGTGATAAGCCATTTCTCTGCCCATGACACTAGCATGTCTGCTGCCCGCTGCATTCTATAATTTGCTGTGGTGACATTTTCATCAGCGCACCAGAGTACTAAGTCATCTGCATATAAGGCAGCTTTCACTCCTGCAGGGAGATCTTTCACCAGGTCATTGATGTAAACAAGGAAGAGTGTTGGGGAAATTACTCCTCCTTGAGGTACCCCCTGATGGAGCAACACTTTTCTGCTCTGCAGACCGTCAAGAGTGACTCTAGTTCTCCTGTTATGCAAGTATGACTGGATCCATTTCATCATGTTGCCTTGGATTCCACTTCTCCTAAGTTTTGCAATGAGGCTATCTTTCCACACCTTGTCAAAGGCCTGCTTGAAGTCGACCCAGATCGTTAGGACCTTTTTCTTCTCCTGGAAGGCATCTTCTATTGCTTGAGACAAGTAAGTAACTTGGTCTTCTATACTGTAGCATTCTCTAAATCCAGCTTGTTCCGGCACCAGGATCTGCTCAGACTCTAAATATCATTTCAATCTGTGGTTGACTATTCGCTCCATAGTCTTCCCAACACAGCTTGTGAGACTGATTGGCCGGTAACTTGCAGCCTCGGTCTTACATTTCCCTTTCTTCAGCATGGGTATTGTGATGGCTTCTCTCCATACTTGGGGTACCGTTCCTTTCAACCAGATGTGGTTGAATATCTCAAGCAGTTTTGTCTTTGCTGCTGAGCTCAGATTTACTAGCATTTCGTTGCTGATTTTGTCTGGGCCGGGTGACTTTTGAAACTTAAGCTTGGAAATAGCCTTCTGTAGTTCTCCTAGTGTGATGGGTTCCCTCATTGGGGCAGGAGTATCTGTCTGTCCCATGGTTGCCAGTATTTCTTTTCTTATCTCTCTCTGATGATCTATGTTAATGGGTAAGTTGCTTTCTGAACTGTATCTTCTAGCAAACAAGTCTGCAGCTTGTTTTCCTCTGAAAAGTTTGCCACCTTCATCCAATGTGATAGTCTGCCTAGGTGAGGAACGCTCTTCATTTAGAGACTTGACTAATCTCCAAAGTTTCCTGTCGTCTTTCTCAAGGTTCAGCGATGCCGTTTTAGTTCTCCAGCTTTTCCGTTTTTCTTCTAGCTTTGTTCTCTGAAACTCTGCTACAGCCTTTTTCCATTTGTTGTGAGTTTCAAGTGAAGGCTGAGACTCTGCGTCCTTTCTAGCCCTGTCCATAGCTTCCTGACGTTCTTGGAGTGTGCTGGACCAGTATGGTATGTAGTTACGCCGGCATCCTTTGGGAATGGTTTCTTTTGCAGCTTGTAGTATGCATCTGTTGAAGTCTTTTACCACTTCGTTAATGTCTCTGTTCTGTACCTTGAGGGTAGACAGCAGCGTGTTCACCTGATGCCTGAATAAACCCCAGTTGGCTTTTTTGTAGTTCCATCTTGTAATGGCTGGGCCTGTACTGAGAGTTGCACTCTGGACAGTAAGAAAGATTGGGCAATGGTCGCTTCCCCCTAGTTGGTCTCCTACTTCTCTACTAATAGATCCAGCTATATCTGGTGTGGAGAAGGCAAGATCTGGTGTTGAAGTTGTGTGCCATCCTCTGGAGTAGAAGGTAGGAGTATCTGTGACATTATTGACTAGGATTAGGGAGTGATCATCTTGCCAAGTTTCAACCTCTTCACCTCTGTGATCCAGATGGTTATAGCCCCAGCTCTGGGAGTGGCTATTAAAGTCTCCAACTGCTATAAAGTTGGTGGCTGGTACCTGTATAGAGCTGAGACTCAGGGGTTTGTTGTTCGGACAGTAATAGTTCAGGAGTTCTATTTCCATCTTGTCTACCTTTATCTGCAACAGCTGATATCCTGCTCCATCCATGAAGGTTTTCCTTTCGTGTGCAGGAATGTTATTCCTTACAAGAGTAAGTACTCCTCCTTTTCGTCTATCTTTTCTGTCGGATCTGAAGCATTGATATCCCCTTATTTTAAAGGTTTGATCTGCTTTCAAGTGAGTCTCTTGGATACAGCAAACACTGACTTGCTTCTCATACAAGATGTTTTCCAGCTCTGTCTTTTTGCTGTATCCAGCCTGCTTGCTGTTCACTCCCTCTGCATTCAAGTGCATCATGACAAGTGGCACTCTGGGTTTCTCTTTTTCTGTTTTGTTTTGGTCAGTAGTTCTCCTCCGCCGTCTGCTGACTCCACAAGACGGTCTAGAGGGTCCTCCAGTAGCTGAGGGTGGGCTCTGTCGAGGCTCAGAGCCCGGCACTGCACCTGCCTGGTGGAGCTCCACAGGGCGAGCACCAGCACGAGATTTATTTGACGGTGTACTCTCCATAGAAAAAAAAAGCGAGTTGCGTGACACTGTGGTTTCCGGTGCGCCTTCTGGCCCAGTATCTACGACTTTAGCACCTGTTCAATGGGAGAGTGGGCTCATCCCTAATCTGTTTATGTTCCCAGTAGTAGACTATTCGCAAGCAGCCTGGGGGTGTCACTGCTCTGCGCGGACCTTGTTTACCGAGGCGACGTCCGAGCTCGTATGGTGAAAATATGGTTGCGTTATCTTCAAAATAGCCCTGTCTTTCCCATGGCTTTTCTGGCATCCTGCAACCCCGAGCTAGGGAGTTCTGAGCTCCAGTCTCCCTCCCAGGCATTCCATCCTGGCCTGGCACGCATACAGAGGACCCCACTTCTGGTTCTAAGTTAGCAGTTGGGGACAGGTGGGGTAGCATACTGTGCATTCCCCGTCATCCAGGGGGCTCTCCAACTATGCAGAGCTTGCACAATGCTGTGCTCTGGTTCTGGGCTCTCCCAAGGAATCCTCACGTCCTGCACAGAGCCACTTCCAGATACCCACCACCTGCCAACCCTCCATTGTAGAAATCTCCTGCATGCGGCCATCCAGTCAAGAGCCAGTATTAAGTCTGGTGCCCAAGTGATCCCCCCAAGCTCAGTGTGCAATGCTGGGTTCTCATCATGCTGCAACACAGGGGGGATTGTGATGCTCAGCCATCTCTCTCAACTCTGCACCGATAAGTGACATCGGGGACTTAACTGTGCCTCAGTACTGGGAGGCCCCGTTTCCGGGTACACCACACACAGCCAATTGAGGCAACGGTCGCCGTGGGCGTGTCTTCAGTGGGGAAGTTGTGGAGTCTTCCTGTCCATGTTCTTGCACATCCTAACACTGCCCGCAAGACATCGGAGGTTTGGAGAGTGGCCTTCTCTATTACGGAGTTGACTTTCCATTATTGCATTTCAGTGGGTAAGAGGTTTGCTTGGCGGTGCCCATCTCCTCTCCAAGTATCCTTGCAGGTACATACAAAAATGTACCTGGAGCAATCTGCGTTTAAGGCGCCAGACACTCGCCCTTCGCCTGATAGTATTAAACAGTGCCGCCACGAGAAGGCCACGAGCTGGACTTTTGCTGTCAGAGGCTTTGTGTTAAGCATGCCTTAGGAGCATTTGGTCAGATATTGAGAGCTTGTTCTCAATTCCACTCCTGGCTATGACAAAAATTGGCAACTATTGTAATATAATTTATAAAACTGTTACGTTAAACCTGATCAACACAGCACTAGACTTGTACCCTTCTTTCAATCCATATCCTTTACTTATGAGGTCATCACATGACGTCACACCAAGTTCAAGTCCCATGTCATGGTTACCAAAGATGTTACCCTCATTCGTGGTCCCAGTCTTCTGACCAAGGTCTATAGTTGGTAATGTTTTTTTGTAGACGTCGCAGATACAAGCCTTCACCTCGAGTCTTGTACCAGACCTTGGTTGTAATCCTACCTCACTGGGATGGCGTCCAACAATCAACCATACACTCATCTCACCATCATTTAGAATAACATTCCCCATCACACACGACGTCATCTCATTGATATGCCAGGGTGGACTGTAAACCTCTTTCTCTGACCTGACCAAATCTTTAAAGTTCTCCACGTAAAAATCAAATGTGTATTTTCCGTGAGATGGAAGTGGTCCCTCTATCCGGTCTCTCACTATCTGAGCCTCTTTCTCTGTGACAGCAAAGATTTCACGTTTGGTCTTACATATATAATCTGTTATATTATTCTTAGTTAGTTCAATTTTTGTTCTCACTTGGTCCTGCCTTTGTTTGAGTGTATTCAATTTTTTGTTGACATTTTCGTGTCTGTGAGTCAGAGATGTTTCCATATTTTCTATTTTCTTGACAGCTACTATCATGTTCTCCTTCACTGTGTCCACATTTTCAGTAAGGGAAGTAATTAATGTTTTGATCTCCCCTGTGTACTTTGAGAAACTCTCACTTTGTACTGCTTCAGAGTTGGTCAAATGTTTCAGGAGATCTTCATTAGTTGTATCAGTAGCTTTTGTTATTTTCTCAGTACATGTCTCTAGTTCTCTCTTAAGTGTGTCAGTACTTGTCTTATATTCTGTCTTAAGTATGTCAGGAACTGAGGTCCATTGTCCTTCTAAAACACGAATAGTATCATAGAGCCTGGTGACATCTGTACTACTGTTTTTGAAATATTCACCCAGTTTCATGATGGAGTCTTTAGTTTCTCCAAGAATTTTTTCAACTGATGTATTATTTTGTTTTTCCATGTCTGAGATTGATTTATAGACATGCTCAGTTTTAGTCCACAGATCTAGAACTTCTTGGTTCTGTTTATCCAACATGTCAGTAAGTTTTTCTTGCAGTTTCAACAACTTCTCTGACATTGTTCCCTGATGTTTAACCAAAGTGTAAGTTTTTTGTTCTCGCTGTTTAACTAAAGTGGTATTTACCTGCTCGTGCTGCTTAATTAAAATGTCCGTAACCTCTCCACTTTGCTCTGTTACTTCACTAATTTGTCCAACAAGCTGTTCTAATTTTAAATTGACAGTTGTATCTAGATCAGTAAATCTTTCATCTATCCGATTATTCAACCACACCAGTTCTGCCCTCGTCTGTCCTCTAACCACGTCTAGAATTGTCTTTAAATTCTCTTTCTCATGATCTACAAGTTCAGTGATTTTGTTTTCAAGTAGAGTCTCTATTTTTCGTGACCACTTCGTCAAGTTATAACAAGTTTGTTCTGTATCTGTTATTTGAGTTCTCATTAAGTTTGTTCTGTCGTCTAATATCTGAAGTTTATCTCTGGCCTCGTTAATAACAGCACTCAGATCAACTGTGGACTGTGTCATCTGATGTAAAACTTGATCAGTGTCGGACACACTTGTAGGGATAATATTTACAGCGCTTTGTCCTTGTCCCTGAATGTCACGAAGACGCCGCAGGATTTCAATTTGAGCTCCTCTCAGTTGGTCTCTCATGAAAATCTTGCCGTGCTCAAGTCTGACTGCCATCTCAGAAAGTTTCTCATCCAGCCGATTTTGTGTCTGGGATTGTTGATCTTGTACCTGTTCTAAGCGCTTCATGATCTGGCTCAGCAGATCTGTCACTTGACTTTCCATCCTTAGGTTTAAAAAAAAAACAGATCACATACATCAACTTGTTAGTCATTATGATTGGAAAAAAATGACATTACTACATCAAATTGAGAAGCTACCAATTAATGTGAGCAAAATGGTGAAAATATGTTCATTTTAAAATAAGAAATAAAATGTACGTATGTTTGACAAAATGTGGCCTCCTTCTTTCATTATTCATCGCCATACTCCTAGAAACATAAAACAGCTGTTACAAATCTTCAGCAAGTTCAGTCTTTGGTTCAAGACAAATACAGCTCCTGTTACAATCACGTGGTTTATCGTCATGAGCAAAAATATTTGAAATAATAAAGAAATATATTGGTAATCATCATCATCATGTAGCATGTCCTTTGCAGAACGTCGCTCTCATCACAGCCCGCCAGAAAGACTCTCGATCTCTAGCCAGCCCTCCTGCCTCCTCCAATGTCATGTTCAAGGTGTCTTCAATGTCCTGTGTCCATCGTCGTCTTGGTCGGCCCCTGCCTCGCCTTCCAGGTACCATACCCTCCATCACTGCTCTCTCTAAGCCACTATGTGTTTAATGTGGCCAAAATATTTCAGTTTCCGGGACATGATATTGTTTATGAGCCAGTTTTCCTCGATGTTCAGGTCGTGTAGGATGTCTATATTTTTCTTCTTCTTGGTCCACGATATTCTGAGAATTTTTCTGTAACACTTTGCTTCGAAAGATTCAATTTTTTTCTTTAATGTTTGAGTAATGGTCCATGATTCACATCCATATGTTGCTACCGGAAAGATGCACGTTCTCAGAAGTTTTACTTTGATTAATTTGCTGGTGTTATGCCATAGGTTCTTCATTTTATTTAACCTCTGCATTGCTATGGCCAGTCTCCTTCTGACCTCTTTTGAGCAGTCTCCATTGTTGTTAATTATGGAGCCAAGATATTCAAAATTTGTGACATTTTCAATTTTCTCATCATTGATGGTAATTTTTGGTTAGCATCTTGTTTTGTCTGTGGACATTATCTTTATTTTTGTGTTCAGAAAAAGGTTCTGATCCTCACTGTGTCTTTTGACAGACAGGATTAACTGTTCTAGTCCCTTGGCACTGTTTGAAAGAATAACTGTGTCATCTGCGTACCTGAGTTCTGGGATCGCATTTGCACCAATTGTTAACGGATCGCAATGTTCACATTCTTGGTCACTCTGAACATTTCTCATTATATTTTCTGCATAGATGTTAAACAAGTATGGAAAGAGGATGCAACCCTGTCTTACTCCCATTTTCACCTCAAACCATCCAGATGTTTCTCCTGCTACTCTGACAGCTGCTTGTTGTTCATGGTAAAATGTTTCAATTAGATGGCTCAAATGCGCTGGAAACCCCATGTCTCTCATGATGTTCCACAATTTCTGATGTTGTACGCAGTCGAAGGCCTTGGTGTAATCTATAAAACAGGCATGAAGATCTACATTGTATTCTCTGCATTTCTCGAGGATGTTTCTCACATTAAAGATGTGATCTCTCGTACCCCTGCCTTGTCTAAAACCTGCCTGTACTTAATGTATTTCATGTTCTAACTTTCTTTCTATCCTCTTCATGATAATCCGCAAGAGGATTTTGCTGGCATGATATTGGTAAACTAAAGCATAAACTAGAAACACACAAACGATATGACAGATTTATGTGTTTTATTTTAATTGAAAATGAGGGTTTATTTACCCTTTCTTTTTTGTTTTCGTGCGTCTTACACTTGATAAAAACCAAATGGTGGTAAAGTTGGTTGTGTATTTCATGGTCCTTAATAATACTTGTCATTTGTTGTTGTTGTTTAAATCATCGTTTTTATAAAGCATTACTACGTTCTTAATTACATTCTTATGCCAGAGAAGTAAATAAACAAACGAATATAGGTAAATAGCAACATAAGTATTTAAACCAATAAAACGGTATTTAATCAGTTTTACAAATAACGGTTCACAAGAAACAAGGGACGTTTCGGGTTTTACCCATCGTCAGCCACAAACAGGTGACAAAGACAAGAATTACATATAGGTACTACAAAACTATACGATGATGAGAAATAAACAAGAGAAGAACACAAAATACAGCAGTCACGAAACGAAAACAGGGTAGCAGCAATGGTAGTAGTATAGTGAAAGTAAATAAATAAATTAAGGGGCTGCTGTAAAACTGGTAAGGAATATAAGTATTTAAACCAATAAAACGGTATTTAATCAGTTAAATAGCAGGTACTTGTAAGCAGAGATGGTCCTAGGAATTTTTCACTTTAGTACGAGGTCTTGTGCGCAGTTTCTGAAAAAAAAGGAATAATATAGACATATTGGAACACGACCAGTTTCATGTAAGCAAATAATTGTGTACTGTGAAATTTTTTGTTTAATTTTTTTTTTTTTTTTAAATTGTATTACAAATAGAATTCCGTGCCTACTCAAGCTGGAGCTCACACCACTCACATCTTCCCCGGTCTTGCCAGTAAAACAAATAGAAGAAGGACACTTGACCTTTAACCTCTCAACTCCAAAAGGAGCATAGGCCTTCAATAAACTCATGCCAAGTCTTCCTTATCCTGCGCTCTCAGCTCCTGATCTCTACATGTCTTCTACCTCCCCCCACCCTCACATTTATCTCCAGTTCTCTTTTCCATGTGTTCTTTAATCTTCCTCTGCCTCTCTTACCCGGAAGATTCCAGACCAGGGATTGCCTTGTAATGCTACCAACAGGTTTCCTCAGTGTGTGTCATATCCATTTCCACTGTATTCTTCTCATTTCTCGTTCCAATGGCACTTGTCTAGTTCTTGTCATTAGTCCCACATTACCGATCTTGTCATAACACTTCCATCTTTCTATTCTGTGCAATCATCCATTTAGGAAAGTTTGCAGCTTTTTTGGTTTTTCTTGTTCTCCATGCTTCAGAGCCATACAATAAGACTGACCTGACATTTGAACTAAAGTTCTGATTTTTGTGTTGAGACATGATTTCTTTTGATCTCCATGTATTTCTCAAATGCAATGACAGCTCCTCTAGGGATTTTGTTCTCTTATTTTGATATGGTTATCTGTCCCTCTACCTGTGTCTATATTGAAGTTAAGGTATATATGTTTCTACATCTTGTAGTGGCGTTTCTTCCAGTACATCCTTTTATCAATCAATCAATACTCTTTAGCTCTCCGAGAATCATAGGCCTTCAACAAACACATGCCAAGTCTTCCTGTCCTGTGCCATCTGCTCAAGTTCTTTCCATGTTTTCCTCATCATTTTCACCTCTGTATCCAGTTGTCTTCTCCGTGTGTTTTTTGGTCTACCTCTGCCTCTCTTTCCCTGTAGATTCCAGAACAAGGGCTGCCTTGTAATGCTATCAACAGGTCTCCTCAATGTGTGTCCTATCCATTGCTAGCTTTTTGTTTTTGTTGCTCTCCATGTCTCACAGCCATTCAATAGGACTGACTTGACATTTGAGTTGAAGATTCTTATTTTCATGCTCTATACTATTTTCCTCTTAACTCTGCACAGTAAAGTTCTTCTATTCTAAAATAGCCCATTCCTAGTTGCAGTCTAAGAAGTTTCTTATTGCTAGGAATTTTTAGTTCTCTGAATACCTGACCCGTTCTTGTTGGAGCTTTGAACAATTTATATGCATGTCTGCACTTCAGATTTCCATCCGACTATACTGTCCATTCTTGAGTTATTATTCTTGTTACTCTGTTTTACCCATTCCCACATTTATTTAGCTTGTACCTACTTTACTTAGCTTCTTTATTCACCTTTTCATTTCATTCTGTGCCAAGATGTGAAGGTACCCAAGCGATTAGAACAGAACATCCTTTGGGGGTGTGAGATGTTAAGATACAAAAATATCACCATTGTACAGTAGACAGTAGACATTCAAAAATCCGGCAACCTCCGGACCTGAGGAGTGCTGGATTTTTGAAAATGCCGGATTTTTTATGGTTATATATTCTGTATATATTTAACAGAAAATGACTACCTGTACACTTTATCTGCGATCGACAATGCACGATGTTTACGTTTTACACCACTTCTTTTATTTGCTGAATCCATAATGGGGCTAAACAGCAGCAAATAAATGATAAAATGAGAAGGAATGAGCAGGAATGCCTGTTAACACGTGCAAGCAAGACCCAACAGCTGCATCAAAACATAAACTGCTCCAGAAGACAGTGGCACGCCAACGCGGTAAATTTAAAAATGCGCTCCGAAATCCATGCCGGAAATCTGAAGGAACTGGATTATCGATGGCCGGATTTTTGAATGTCAACTGTACATCAATTCCTATTTCGACAGTGATGAAAGCGCAATTTTGTTTTTCGCAGTGAGTAAAAAGATATTTTGTCTTTTGTCATGGAGGTGTGAGAACAAATTTTGAGAAATTAAGGGGTGTCAGCAGCCGAAAAGGTTAAGAACAACTGCTCTAGAGTATAGGTAAGTATTTTCCATAAATATCTCTTCTGCTATATCTGGTCTAGTGCATTCTCGCAAGTTTCTTATAGACCGAATCGCTGGAACTCCGCCTAGGCCTGTCCTAAGCTCGGCTGGAAAAGAAAGATGGCAGCATGCATGGAGGCAGTCCCTTTTTGTCTTAAAATATGATTAAAAGAAATGCTAGAGAGAGAATCAAAGGCAACTGGCACGGGCAACGACTTATGGAACATGGAATATTAGAAGTATAAATAGGAAAGAAGATGAGCTGGTGGAGGAGAAAGTAAAATTAGAAATTCTGGCTCTGACGAAAACGAAGAAAAGGGGACAAGGAGTTATGGATCTCGATGGCGACACGCTGTCCTACAGTGGAGTCCACACAACCGAAAAAGCTAGAGGGTGTGTGGATTGTATTGTGGCTAAAAACCAAAAGGATAGCATCAAGAGATGAAGCTGTGTCTCGGAGTGCATTATGGTGCTAAAGATAAAAGAAGGAGAAACCATGATCAACCCTGTTATTGTATATGGGCCAAATGAAAGTTAGCGATTAGAAGTCGAAGAATTTTGTTTTCGCGTTGCTTAATGAGACAGTGTACCTGATTACCTGGAGACCTCTCGCTTAAGTTCAAGGACATCATAAAGGCAACTGCAGCAGAAGCATGTGGACAAATCCGACTTGGGAAGAAGGGAAAGAGGACACCTTGATGGACAGAAGAAGTTAAAGAGAAAGTAAGAGAGAAGAAAAAGGCATGGAAACAACACCTAGCGGTTATAAACATAGCAGAAGAAAAACAGAGAAGAATATGTGATACTCAGAACAAAACCACTGAACAAGGTGATAGCAGCAAAACAGAAGTCCTGTGAAGAATTTGTAAAAAAAGCTAGAAAAAAGATGCTCAAGAAAACCAGAAATTGTTCTACAAGACCCTAACGAACACGAGGAAGGAAAAATGGCGCCCTCTTAAATTTATAAAGGACAAGCAAGACCAATTGCTTACTGCTGTAAAGGAAGTAATGGAAAGATGGAAAAAAAAATGTTCTCAGAGCTCTATGATAGTGAGCAAGGTGAAGCATCAGAAATGATTTTTTTTTTTTTTTTTGCGTTCGCCCGCTAATACTCGAGGCGAAATCTCAGGTTATTATTTTATGTCTAACCTGACATTGATTTTACGTGAGTATCCCTTTATTTCTTGTACAGAGACAGGTGTCCCTCACCATTCAGGCAAATACTCGCCGATTTCGGAGGTACCCATTGCAGCTGGGTCGGCTCAGGAGCCGCCAGTCCCTGGTCGACGACACTCCTTCAAATGTTCTCGCCAGGTCTCGAGTTAATCCAGTCCAAATCCCGGTCGACGAAAAATATCAGAAATGATAAAAACTGCCATAAAAGAGGAAACTAATGGTTATGAAGATGGCATCAAGATGGAAGAACTGAAGGCAGCAGTTGAGACAATCATGAAGGGCAAAGCAGCAGGACATTATAGTAGAACACCAGAAATGATTAAGTACATGGGAGCAGCAGGCAACCCATTATTCCAGAGGGTCCTACAGACTTTGAGACTGCTTTGCAAGGAAGACCATTCTAGCATCTCTGATTCATGCAATACAGAGATTCTACAAGTCATCCTCAAGTCAGAAGGGTTCAAGACCATCACTAGTGTAAGGCAGGGTGATGTTCTGTCACTTTATCTTTTTATACTCTTCATGGACGATGTCATCAAAACATGTAAGGAGAGGACAAGAATATATTCAGCGGGGTACTGGAAGATGAGACAAGTTTGTATTTCAGAGCTGGCATTTGCCTACGACGTTGCCCTGATTGCTAAATGAGAGGCACATCATCAACCCAACCTGCAAGTCTGAGGGGATATGAGCTGCAGAAGAGAGTGATGGTCATCAGCAGTTCCAAAAACAAAAACCATGGTGATATCATGAGAGGAAAGAAGACATCAGATTATGCTTGGAGAACAGGTCTTGGAGCAGGTCAACCATTTTAAATACCTTGAAGCTGTCATAGACTAGAAGGGAGGCATCAAATAAGAGTTGGCTGCCTGACGAGCAGCAGCTGGGAGATTTTTTCATACCATAAAGTGATGATTCCTCAGCAAAATAGAAGTTCACATGAAGACAGCGATGGCTGTATACCACTCCACCTATGTTCCAGCCTTACTGTATGGATGCAAGTCATGGGCAATGACTACAACCCACCAAAGCAAGCTCCCATCCTCAGAAACGATGTATCTGAGGAAGTTGTTGAAGTAACAAGAAGGGACATGGTCTGCAACAAGACGATACGGCAAGGCCTCAATACCAAGCCTCTGGAGACCCAAGTAGGACAGTCCTAACTATGATGCTTTGGCCATGTCTGCAGAATGGGAAAGGATTAGCTATCACGACAAATATGGGAAACTAAGAGGCAGGGATTCAGATAACCGGACGCTGAGAGGACAACATTAGACATTCTCAAAAAGACAGAGGACTAGATTGGATACAGGCCAGGAGGAATACAGTCGATAGGATAGTATGGCGCTGTCTCTGGCAAATCTCTACACCTCACAGTATAAGAGGAACGATTAAGTAAGTTGAGTCTGTCAAAATTGTTAATATATGAGGAGGATTGTTAAAGAAGGTTTCTAAAGCTTTCTGAATCGCAACCATCTTTGCCATGAAAATAGATGTATTATCTGTTATATTATAGCAGTTCAGTGTTTGCCACATGGTAAAATAAATTTCTATCCTCAATTAGTTATCTTCTCCTTTACATCCATCTATGCACACATTTGATGAATATATTCCTGGCTGTTTTTTTATAGTTTTCATATCAGTGGTTTTATTAATTATGCATGAAAGGTGGTGGTCTGTATGTGGCTTCCTAAGCTCCCAGGATGGTACTACCGGCTTGAATGTACTACTGTTATTAATTGATGTAGTAAGAACATCCAAGTGTACTATTTCCTCCATACATTTCCAGCCTGTTGGGTATCTATTGTTATTTATAGACATGTTCTGAGTTGTTGATTACCACCTTACAAACACTGGAAAGGCTGGGTGAGCCTTGTCCAGCATAATTTTGGACATATAATTTAGTCTGTTCCTTTCTATGTAGTTTCAAAGCTAGGATTCCTAAGGCCACCTCCAGAGCACCCATCGATGTTGATCTCATTGCACCTGCGATTGTATGTAATGCTTGGTGCCGAATTCTGTCTTTTATTTTTTTAAATAATTAATGAAGAAAAATATCCCGTTCAAACTCTGATGGGTTATAATTAGGATATATATTGTTTTCAATTCCAAATAATATGAACAACTGCCGATATGAGAAAGTGGACAGATCAGATATTTCAATTGAGATAGACATCAGATCTACCTTTCTTGGCTTCTTTATCTGCCATTTCATTTCCTTCTATGCCAACATGTGAAGGTATCCAAGCAATTAAGACTGAACATCCTCTGGAATATAAGTATGTAGTTGTCAGAAATATCTCCTCTGCTATATCAGGTCTACTAAATTCTCGTAAGTTAATTGTTGAAAGAGAGAGTTAAAACTGTTATTTTTTTGGGAGGGTTATTAGAGAATATTTCTAGTGCTTTTAGTATTGCTACCATCTCTGCAGTGAAAATGGATGTATTTTCCGTGATGCTATATTCTTTTGCCATTTTCCATATTGGAATATATTTTCCTATCCCCAATTTGCCATCCTCTCCCGTGAATCCATCTGTGTACACAGTAGGCCTAATGCTGTCTTTTTGATATTTGTTGTATATATTTATTAGCTGTGTTTATAATATTTTCTATATTATTTGTTTTCTTACGTATTTCTGCTATGTGGTAGTCTGTGTCTGGTTTCTTGCTCCCCCAGGGCAGAATCACTAGCTTGTATTCATAACTGTTAATAATTCTGAATTCTGTCTAATTTGATCTTGTGACTGTGTGCTGCAGAGTCATATACTTATATAATTACAAGAAAATACAATAATGTACAATACTTACATTTTAACGAACGTAACTAGGCCAAATAACGAGTTGTTATTATCCAGATGTGTCAGCTTGTGACTGTAGTGTTCGAACGTTGTCGCTGAGAGTTGTCACTAAACATGGCCTAATTAAACACGGTTGCCACTCTGAATTTTGAAGAAAAAAATCCATAAATGATACCTTAAAAAATTTAGATGTTGAATTTGCACTGTATCCGGAAACATGTATATTTTATGATTTATTAGTATATCAAATGGTATTTATTTTCAAAGTAAGCAATAGAAGTTAGAGTATCCTTACGTATTCAGGGAAATACTACTTAAATTAGCTGGCTGTCCTCGAAACTTACTCTGTGTTAGATCCAAGAAAGTCATTATGATTCCAACATAAATTATTTATAGTAAAAGAAAAAAATAGAAAAACCCTTTAGTATCAAAAGCCCAATAATAAGGCACAAATTACACATCTTAATCATCAGCTAGCATCTCCACAACGAAGGTCGGCTGCAATGGATCTCCGGCGTCTTCTATCTCTTGTCTTGATAGTGCATTTTGATAGACTCTTTCTTGTTCATCTTTTATCATCTAACTTATAGCGCTGTCATCCTTTTGCACGTTTGTCTTCAACTCTGATTTCTGTTATGGTCTTCCGTAAGGTGTTATGTCTTTTTATGTATTTAAATGTTTTAGCTGCCTAATGTTGATCTCTCTTCATTAATTCTCTTTTCATTCCTAGGTTTTCTTTCTTACTTAGTCGTTCTCCTTCTACCGTGAGGTGTAGAGATTTGAAAGAGAGAGCGCCAGACTATCCTATCGGCTGTCTTCTTCCTGGCCTGGTTCCATTCTAGTCCTCGGTCCTTCAAAGATTGTCTAATGTTGTCCTCCCAGCGGACTCTGGGTCGTCCTAGGGGTCTGGATCCCTGGCTCTTTGTTTCCCATGCTTGTCGTGGTAGCCGATCTTCTCCCATTCTGCAGAAATGGCCAAACCATCTTAGTTGGGACTGTTCTACTTGGGTCTGCAGGGGGTGGGATTTTAGGCCTTGACGTATCGTCTGGTTGCGGACCATGTCTCTTCTTGTTACTTCAACCACCTTCCTCAGAAACCTCATTTCTGAGGTTTGGATCTGGCTTTTGTGGGTTGTAGTCATTGCCCATGTCTCACATCCATATGTCAAGACTGGGACATAGGTGGAGCGGTATACAGCCATCTTCGTTTTCGTACCAACCTCTTTCTTGCTGAGGAATCCTCAATTTAAGGCCTGAAAAAGTCTCCCAGCCGCTGCTTTTCGAGCGGCCAACTCTTCTTTGATGCCTCTCTTTGGGTCTACAATAGCTCCGAGATATTTAAAGCGGTCGACCTGCTCCAGGACCTGTTTTCCCAGCTTAATCCGATGTCTTCTTTCTTCTCGTGATATCACCATGGATTTTGTTTTAGAGCTGCTTATGACCATCCCTCTCTTCTCCAGCTCTTCCTTCCAGACTTGCAGGTTGGATTGGAGATGTGCCTCTCATTAAGCAATCAGGGCAACATCATCAGCAAATGCCAGCTCTGAAAAACATACCTGTCTCATCTTTCAGTACCCCACTGAATACTTTCTTGTTCTCTCCTTACATGCCTTGATAACATCGTCCATGAGGAGTATGAAAAGATAAGGTGACAGGATATCACCTTGTCTTACCCCAGTGGTGGTCCTAAACTCTTCTGACTTATGGTTTGCTGTCCTCACATAATTTCTGCAAGACTTGTAGAAGCTCTGTATAGCATGAATCAGAGGTGCTGGAATGTTCTTCCTTGCCAAACAGTCCCAAAGTTTGCTCCAGGGGACCCTGTCAAATGCCTTTTCCAGATCTATGAAACAAAGATGGATCTCACTCTTATACTCAAGGGCCTTTTCACTCAGATGTCTGAGTGTGAAGATTAGGTCTTGAGTACTTCGGTTTGCTCGGAATCCGCACTGGACCTCATCCAATTGTGGCTCAGCTAGGCGTCGGAGTCTCTGCTCTAGGATTCTAGAGTAGATTTTACCAGAGACACTGAGAAGGGATATGC
The DNA here is from genome assembly GCA_024509875.1 of Oreohelix idahoensis. NCBI lineage: Eukaryota > Metazoa > Mollusca > Gastropoda > Stylommatophora > Oreohelicidae > Oreohelix > Oreohelix idahoensis. Next base: position 76,411 of record JAMPIV010021332.1, read on the forward strand.
CTCTATGGTTTCCACATTGTCGATTGTCACCCTTTTTGAAAATTGGTGTTATGATGGCAATCTCCCAATCCTTTGGTATGGTCTTGTTGCACCACGCTGCCTGTAGGACCCTTAACATTTATGTTTCACGTGAAATAAAAAAAAGAGAATGTGAGACAGAGAAAAGTGGTCTTGTTGCACCACGCTGCCTGTAGGACCTTTAAGAGTAATAGGTCACCTGATGCTCCCATGTACTTAACCATTTCATCATGCCCTGCTACTTTGCCCATCTTGATTTTCTCCAGTGCTGCCTTCAGTTCTTCCATCTTTATGTCATCTTCATCACCATTGGTTTCCTCTTCTGTGCTAGTGGTTATCATTTCTGATGTTTGACCTTGCTCACCATCAAGGAGTTCTGAGAAATATTCTTTCCATCACTTCCTTCGGGGCAGTAAGCAATTTGCCTTGCTTGTCCTTTATAAATTTGAGAGGTTTTTCCTTCCTCATGTTCTTTAGGGTCTTATAGAACAATTTCTGGTTTTCTTGCGCATCTTTTTCTAGCTTTTCTCCAAATTCTTCCCAGGACTTCTGTTTTGCTGCTAGCACCTTGTTCTTTGCTTCTGTTCTGAGTATCACATATTCTCTATATTTCTCTATTTGTCCTGCTGTGTTTTTAGCTCCTAAGTATTGTTTCCATGCCATTTTCTTCTCTCTTATTTTCTCTTTGACTTCCTCTGTCCACCAAGGTGTCCTCTTTCTCTTGTTCCCAAGTTGGACTTCACCACATGTTTCTGCAGCAGCTGTCTTTATAATGTCCTTGAATTTAAGCCAGAGGGTTTCCAAGTCATCAGGTTGTTCTTCTGTGCTTCTCACCGCTGTAGCAATAAGCCCCTGATATCTGGTCTTAATTTCTGGCTCTCTCAGCTTGTAGGTCTTAATTCTCATTTCTCCCGTTTGTTTACTTGATTTCTTGCAAGATGTTGGGCAGTTCCTAGGCTGAGCAACCTTTTCAGTTGTTCTTTTGATTGTAAGCAGGTAGTGATCACTTCCAATCTCTGGCCCCCTCCAGACTCTAGCGTCCTGGACATATTTGAATGAGCTCCTAACAATGGCATAGTCGATCACTGACTTCTCATTCTTTGTTGGTTCACATCTAGTGTATGCATGTATGCGCTTATGGGGGAACTTTATGTTTGTAATAATCAGATTCTGCTCACTGCAGAATCTAAGGAGTTGCTTTCCATTGTCATTGAGAGTATCTTTTCCATATCTTCTGAAGACTCCACCCCATCTAGCATGGTCATTTCCAACTCTGGCATTGAAATCTCCAAGCATGATAATTTCATCTAGGCAGTCATCCACTGTCCTTTGAAGCAGCTCGAAGAATTCCTCCTTGACCTCTGCTCTCTCATCCTCATTTGGCCCATACACTATGACCAGTTTGACTATGGTTTCTCCTTCTTTTAGTTTTACAACCATAATGCGCTCCGAGACAAAGTTCCATCCCATGATTCTATCTTTTTGGTTTTGGGCCACAATGCAACCCACGCCCCCTTTAGCTCTTTCAGATGTAGGTACACCAATGTAGAGCAGCGTGTTGCCATCGAGATCCATGACTCCCTGTCCCTTTTTCTTTGTTTCCGTTATGGCCAGGATTTCTAATTTTGCTTTCCTCATCTTTTTCACCAGCTCCTCTTCTTTCCCATTTATACTTCTTGTGTTCCAAGTTCCATAAGTCGTAGTCCGTTCCAGTCCGTCGCCTTTAGAATCCGTCCGGTTTTCTCTCTTGTATTTCGCTTAATCGGGTTTCATTAATTCTCTTTTCATTCCTAGGTTTTCTATTTGGTTCCTTCTCTTTACATGAGATACGCCCCATTTTTCTACTTCTCGAGATCCTTAATTATTTCTTCAAATCGCTTGTTCATTGTCAACGTTTCTACACCTTACAGTAATGAAGAATAATATAAGATCTAATGATTATTAGTTTGAATTTGTGAGTTAATTTGTTAGATGTTAGTATATGTCTCACGTTGTTGAATGTTGCTTTAATCATTCCCATTCCTTTCTTGATTAATGTTTCACATCTGCTATATTCTGTTATTGTATTACCAAGATATCAGAATCTTTTTACATGTTCCAGGATTTTGCCATTTATCCTTATTTTTAATGTTCGCTTATTGTCCTTCTGAGCAGTATTTTAATTGTGTGATTCATCACGCTGGTTGTTCTAAAGTCTGAACAACATTCTGTTGCATTAGGGTTTTTGGGCAGCGTTATAATCGCTGTCTTCGGTTATTGTTGTATATATCCTGTATAATATATATTTTTGCATAGGTCTGTGGATTGTATCTATCATTTCTATTTTTATCTTGTTCATGCCTTCTAAATAAATTCAGTTTCATTACAGGTTAGATAAGTTTAATCGATATGTGAGGACTACATTGGAATTTAATTTGTGGATGATGAAACAAACACAATACTTACCAGGGGTAAGCCGGAATGGAAACTCAGGAGTGTTCTAAAGCTTATAATCAATAAAAATACTTTTATAGATGGCTGCAAGCTACTATAACTGTAGAAGGCGACATCAGCATCATGATTTGCACTAACAGTATATTTTTTTTATTTAGGAACATGTATTACAGTTAGACATATGTCATGCCTATGTTACTCTGACAATAGAACAGATTCTTGTCATACATACACATGCATACTCTGAACACTTTCACTCACTGACACGTAGACTTGTGAGCCATTACGACCAAAGTTTAGCCACATGTCACACTTTGTTCCAGGTTACTGTTCTGGTTTGGAACTAAAATCTTTTCGTGACTCACTTCGACAATAAGGAGCACCTCAGTGTGATTCTGTTCATGCACTAGACTCCATCAGATGTTGGTTAGCCTAGTGCAGAGTCAATAACTAACTGCTGTGAATATTACTTGTGTACCAGAACTCTGAAGCTGAGTAAAATATATGTGAACATTTAACAGCCATTGTGAGCGGTCAAAAGTAAAATATCCAAAAGAACATTATAAGTGTTGTGATGATAAACTGTTCTAAGTCGAGTGTCAAGACAAGTGACATTTAATTTTAAAAGAAAATTTTAATGAGCATTATACTTATTTCCAAGATTTCAACAAGGACTCTTAGTCTAATTAATAATTACAACGTAACTTTTGAATAAGTGGGAAATTAATCGTTTATTTCATCCAATTTCATCTGTTTTCATAATTGCACAAGAAGAAACAAAGATATATATAAATAATAAATGATTCAGTTGTTGTAATCATCTGACTTATCAATTTTATATTGTTTCATGTTGAATTTTACTGAATTGTTGATTATCATATGTTAGTCACATAGCAAGGTGGCATCTTTAATCTGAATACATATCTGAAGTAGAGACCTTCGCAGCCGTGACTATTCTGTGATACCAGCGCTCTTTCCTCGGACTATTCTATTTAATTACAGAATTCTTTTCTTTTCTTTCAGTAACTACTACTGACCTCTATACTCTTAACAACTTTTCGCTACAGTTCCCTCCTGCATCATTTATTTCTTCATTTTCTTCACCGCAAAGTCGCGCCTCTTAGAGTTATTAACTTCTATTCACACCGCAATAATGTTATTTCACGGCTGAATTGACTATCTTGAGGATTAATTGTAATCACGTAGGTGGTGTACCCACCTTGAATGCAGAAGGTAAACGTGAAGAGCAAAAGTGACTTTGTCATAACTCATTTCCTGCCCAGATCGAGTGACCACCTATAACTCGAGGTTTATCACAGCGCCTTCAGACACCTTGGGTGGAAAGAACAATAGATGGCCAGGTGTGTCGTCAAATAATGTTTGTGCGCCGAGCTGTATCAGCAATTATTAGCAGAGGCATTTGTTCTTTTTATTTTGTCTGAAGTTCGTGGTACGAAGCTGCAAGACTAAAGTTTAGACGCCACTAGTTGTGAGTCAAGAGCAGGGATTCAACACTAACCACCAACATTGAACGAGTTGAGTGGAAAAGTGCCCTCATCATAACAGAATTGACGAAACCACGGCTGCAGGATTCACTTAGACCAGTTGAGTTCTTATTAAAAGAAATAGCAAAAAGGGCAATGTTTTTATAAATCCTTAACCCCTGTCTCAGTGAAGACACTTTTTATATACATCTAAAATTCATCATCATTCCATCGTTATTTTAACATGTTAAAGACTAATTGATTATTACCTTTGTTACATGCTATTTTAAAACAAAACAATCATAGCTGATTCAGTTATTATAGGTATGATAGCATACGCAAGAGTAAGACTTTTTAATATATATATATATTTATACATCTAGACATAGATTTACATCTATAAAGCTTCTTCTTCTTTGATCGTTAGCCGCCGACCATCAAAGCAGTCAGTGGCCATCACGCCTAGTGGTGTCTTGTAGGGCAACAACAAATTGATTCCACTTTGCTCTATAGAGCAAATACTTATAAAACAATTTCGCTGGATTAAACCAGCTGGGGGCTTGAACGGGCTAAAACCATTGAATAATTCTTCACAAAAGGCGACGGATCAGATATGTTAATAGTGCTTGACCCTATGCAGCATTGTTCTTGACTTCTGAAAATATCTTGTGGACACTACCTTTAGATAGAAGCATCATTATCCTTCTATCTACAACTGTGTCAAGAGTAATCTTGTGCGAAGGAAGACACCTTTGAAGACCCATGTTAGATACTCTTGAGTGTTGGCCAATGTGGGCCACTATGGCAGAGCTAAGGGGAGGCAATCCGTGACAATCTTGGTAGCTTTGTCTCTTAGTTTCTCAATTGTTCTCCTTTTCAATGATTGTGTCTTCTTTTTTCTACTTGTTTGTTTTTGTCTTTATCAGTATGTCTTTTTTGGTGTCTGAAATTGGGCGTTTCTTTCCTTTTCTGCGTGATTCATTGCCCTGCCCTGTTTACATCTTTATTCTGTCTGTAAGTACGTATGTGTGTCTGCACTTATTTGGTTAACTCATTCTATAATAGTTAAGCTGACTCAATAAATTATGCAAAACATGTAACACAGAGAGAAAGGTCAGATCAGTGATCAAGCCACAATTTTTGCATTTTATAAAACTTTTACCTCAAACCTGATCAACACAGCTCCAAACCTATACCCCTCCTTCATTCCATATCCTTTCGTTATGAGGTAATCACATGACGTCACACCGATTACACACCCACAGTCCATGTTACCAGGGAGATCACTCTCATTCATAGTCTCAGTTTCGTCACCAAGGTCTAGAGCTGGTAGTGCTTCATTACTGACGTCACATATACTAGCCTTCACCTTGAGTCTTATGCCATTCCTTGGTTTCAATCCTACTTCATAGGGATGACGTCCATAAATGAACCATACCTCCATCCTACCATTTTCTGAAAATGTAACATTCCCCATTATACATGACGTCATCTCGTTGATATGCCAGGGTGGACTGTTAACCTCCTTCCTTGACATGACCAAATCTTTAAAGTTCTCCACGTAAAAATCAAATGTGTACTTTCCGTGAGATGGAAGAGGTCCCTCTATCCGGTCTCTGACTATCTGAGCTTCTTTCTCGGTGACAGCAACGATTTCATGTTTGGTCTTACATATATAATAATAATAATAGCCCCTTCAGTCATAACTGACTAAGGGAATGCGCCCCTGAGGTGACAGCCCTCAGCTGCTTATTTTCCTGGTGCTCCTTTCGACGTTTTCTCCTCACCTCTGCTTCTTGTGTGAGCCTCTCTTCGCCCAATCTGAGGTGGCGCCGTAAATAGCATCGCCACTTAGTGCGATCGGCAGCTTTATCCTCCCATGTTGCTGGATCCATGTCCAGTGCCCTCATATCTCTCTTGCCCACATCTTTGAACCTCAGCTGTGGTCGCCCAACTGTTCTCTTGCCATCTGCTAATTGTCCGTAGAAGATATCTTTTGGGATGCGACCATCATCCATGCGGCGAACATGGCCAAGCCAGCGAAGTCTGCGCTGTCTAAGAAGCGTATACAGTACTTTGCAAAAAAAATGGCAGTCATATTTTCGCAACGCAGCACACTCATAGAAGCAAATAATAATAAAAACTGTATGTCCAGAGGAAGATTGGTATCTCCCCTATCTATTAACAGTGGTTTCAGTACAATATAATGTTGCCTTCTCCAGCAAGGCAAGCCTGGATGCGGCGTGGCATACTTCCCGCAAGTGTTTGTAGGTAATTGTGAGTCAGACTGTCCCAGTATTTTTCACCTACCCTCTTCAATTGTTCAACATTTCTGAGTCCACTCTTTTTTAAATGATTCTTGAGTAGTGCCCAAACGTTTTCAATTGGGTTTAGGTCGGGACTGTTGCTGGGCCACTTCAGCACTACCACATTCTTCTCTTGCAGCCATGCTTTGGTGGTATGAGCTGTATGCTTTGGGTCATTGTCATGTTGAAATGTGCACCCATCGGGGTACATGACCTGCATAAATGGCAGAAGGTGTCCATCTAGTATGTCGATGTACCTTTCTTTCGTGAGAATTCCTGTGAAAACACAGTGGGGTGGCACCTCTTGCTGCCACCCCTCCCCAAAGATGGAATTTATGGGTATGTTTCGGTCGCTGGTACACAGGCGTTACAGAGTCTTTCATCCAAATATTTATTTGAGCAGGATAAGACCAAACAGAACATTCATCTGACAAAATCACATTGTCCCATGACTAATTTTGGTGTTCGTGGCACCAGTTCAAGTGCATCTGTTTGTGAGTCTCTGTGAGAAATGGTGACGAAATTACCCGCTTTTTTGTGTAATTCATCCTGTGTAGCTCCCGGTTGACAGTAGCATTAGATACCTCTGGGTTTCCCAAATCGATCATGCGCTGCCGTATGTTTTCTACACTCTTCATTGGCCCAGCCCGAACGATTTTGGCGAGACGCCGATGGTCCTTTGTGTCCAAAATTCTTGACCCCCCACTACCTTCTTTTCGCTCGATTCCATTACCTGCTTTTAATTTACTCACAACTCTGTAGACAGTCCGCTCAGGAATGTTCAAGGTTTTAGAAATGTTGGAACATGTTTGATTTCCTTCATTCCAAAGCTGTGAAATTAACATACACTTTGATTTTGTGTCCATTTTCTGCCACTAGCATTAGAAATTGTCGTCTGCTCTATTATCAAGGGACTTTACTCTACGCTAATTTTTTTTTTACTTTTGGTAGTGTTTGCTCACTTAAGTGGAGTGTAAATTTGGGGCAGAACATGCATATTTAATTAGATTTTAGCATATTTAGCTGAGCAATATGACTGCCATTTTTTTTGAAAAGTACTGTACATACTTTGAAGGCCAGCACGTGACAACACCTCGACATTTGTCACTTTATCTTTCCACGAGATGCCGAGGATGCGGCGTAGACACCGCAGATGGAAGGTATTGAGCCTTCTTTCTTGCTTAGCATAGGTCGTCCAGGTCTCGCTGCCATATAGGAGTGTGCTGGTGACGCAGGCATTATATACCGCAGCTTTGGTCTTCATTGTGAGTTTAGAGTTTCCCCAAACACGCGATGTGAGGCGGGCAAAGGTAGCTGCAGCTTTGCCAATGCGGCTGTCGATTTCTGTATCCAGTGAGAGTTTGTCATTGATGGTAGACCCTAGGTATGTGAAGTGGTGCACCGCTGCCAATTCATAGTTATCGATAGTGATAACTGGTGCAGCACCCACATCCTGACTCAGCACATTCGTTTTCTTTAGACTTATTGTGAGGCCAAAGTCCTTGCATGCTTTAGTGAAGCGATTCATCAAGCTCTGAAGCTCCTGTTGGCTTTGAGTGACGACTGCAGCATCATCAGCGAACAACAAGTCTCTTATAGTGACCCTTCTGATTTTTGTTTTTGCCTTCAGCCTTGAAAGATTAAACAGACGGCCATCTGACCTAGTGTGAAGGCATATTCCTTCAGTTGCATCTCTGAATGCATGTTTCAAGAGTAAGGCAAAGAAGATTCCGAAGAGGGTCGGAGCCAGAACACAGCCTTGTTTAACGCCACTTCGTATATCAAAGGGCTGTGACGTGCTTCCAGCATATTGGACTGTTCCCTTCATGCCGTCATGGAATGACTTTATCATTTCCAGCATTTTAGAAGGGCAGCCTATTTTCAGGAGGATTTTAAAGAGTCCATCCCTACTAACCAGGTCGAATGCTTTTGTGAGGTCTATAAAGGCGATATATAATGGTCTTTTCTGCTCTCGATTTTTCCTGAAGCTGGCGGAGAGAGAAGATCATGTCTGTTGTTGATCTGCCAGCTCGGAATCCACACTGTGACTCTGGATATATGCGCTCAGCTAACTTGTGTAGTCTCATTAAGATGACTTTGGCAAAAACCTTACCAACAATACTAAGAAGAGAGATGCCTCTGTAGTTATTGCAATCACTTCTGTCTCCTTTATTTTTATACAGTGTTACAATCTTGGCATCTCGCATGTCTTGAGGAATAGTTGTCTCTTCCCAGCACTGGCACAGCATCCTATGCAGGGGATGTAATAGCGTGCTCTTACAGCATTTGATTAAATCAGGAGGAATCCCATCACTGCCTGGTGCTTTGCCAGAGGCCAAGCTATCAATGGCCTTGCTGAGTTCCTCTAATGTTGGTTCGGCATCCAGCTCCTCCATAGTTGGCAGACTGTTGACACCATCAAGGGCTGCAGGCGTAACGGTATTGTCTCTAGCGTAAAGCTCAGAGTAGTGCTCGACCCACCTCTCCATCTGCTTACCCTTATCGGTTAGCTTCTCTCCGCTGATGGTTTTTAGCGGTGCCGTCTTACTTTTATGGGGGCCAAGTGCTTTCTTTATACCGTCATACATTTGTCTAATGTTGCCTGTTTGCGCTGCGATCTGGAGCCAGTAGTCATTTGCACAGCGTCGAGCAGTTTGTTGAACTTTGCTTCTCGTAGCCCTCAGGATCTGTAGGGTTCTGGCACTCGGTGAACGTTTGTATTCATTCATAGCACTGCGCTTAGCTTCAATGACAGGTGCCATCACATCTGATGAAGCATCAAACCAGTCATTTGACTTTGCTGTTTTCTTACCAAAGGTGGCAAGTGCAGTACTTTGAATGGTGTTCCGTAGATGCTCCCAGTTCTCTGTAATAGTATCACCATGCTGAGGGCTACTGAGCACTTTCTCGAAGGTCGCAGTGAATTGAGCGATCATGAAAGGGTCTGACATCTTGCTGGTATCAATGCGTGGTTTCCCTTCATGTCTGACACGATAGAGTTTTCTTGGTTGTGCTCTGATTTTGCAGCAAACCAAGGAGTGATCTGTATCACAGTCTGCACTATGGTACGAGCGCGTGGAGAGCACAGACCTGAGGAGTGGCCTTCTGCCGAGAATCAGGTCAAGTTGGTGCCAGTGCTTGGATCGTGGGTGTCTCCATGACACCTTATGCTGGGGTTTTGTCTGAAAGTAGGTGTTGGTCACGCAGAGGTCATGGTGGACGCACAACTCTAAGAGCCGTTGTCCATTTTCATTCATCTTGCCAATACCAAACCTGCCCAGACATGAAGGCCATGAAACATTATCGGCACCCATTCTAGCGTTGAAGTCACCAAGGAGAACAAGCTGTTCTTGCCTAGGTATGCTTTTGATAATTGCTGTTAGATTCTCGTAGAACTCATCTTTAGCTTCTGAGGCAGAGTACAGAGTAGGAGCATACACACTGACAAGGGTGATGGGACCTGTGCTAGTTTGCAGACGGAGCGTTAACAGGCGTTCTGATCCATTCTCGCCTGGTTCAACCATTTTAGTTAGCGATTTTTTGACCGCAAAACCTACTCCGTGTTCTCTAGCTTTATTAAGATCTTTCCCTTGCCAATAAAATGTGTAGTCCTTCTCGCTCACCGTTCCAGAGCCCGCCAGGCGCGTTTTCTGAAGTGCAGCTATATCCACCTGAAGTCGTTTAAGCTCATCATTAATTATGGCTGTCTTCCTTACATCGTTTACATCCTGTAGGTTTTCGGATAGTCCAGTCAACATAGTCCGGACGTTCCAGCATCCCAATCTGAGAGTTTGCTTATTTCTATTTTTTCGATAATTGCTTGGTGCAAAATTTTCTGTCCACAGTTCGGGTTTGACCCTAATCCCCATGCACCCAATGGGGAAAGCAGACAGTGGCGGGACAACACCTTATTGACTGGGGGCTGCCCAGCTTGAAGCGGGCGGTAGCTGTCCAGTGAGATCCTAGAACCTCTCCCACTGTCGGAAGTAGCCCCTGGCGCCATGCCCTACGCCAATTGGGCAAAATGCTTATAACCGGTAACTGCTACTTCCCGTGTTTTGCCGACACCTATAGGGTGAAGCTGGAGTGTCCTCTCCAGGGCGCGAGCTTGGGCACAGTTATATGGAGATCAAGCTGTTGCCCATGCAGCATGTTCCCCCTCTCCACACAGCCGGTAGATCCAAAGGAACGGCAGTAGCCAATACAGTTTGGTACCAGCCATGTCGCAGGAGTTGCCAGAATAATGTCGAATCGACATTAGACTGCCTTAGGGACTCCGACTCCGGATTTATCCTCAGGGTTTACTCCCGAAGCCAATTCCATAAATGGATATTCCCGCAAGGCAGCGGTGGTTTGAATTCAGAGTTCCTTCTCTTAGATAAGCTACCAACCAAGGATCACGAGCCCTATCTGCCCGAAGCTGCTGGTTTTAAGGCGCCAGTCGCTCGCCTTTGCCCCTTCTCCCGTCAGTGGAAACAGTTCTGCCGGGCTCAAATTGAGCCACACGCGAAGGCCGGGAGCTGGACTTGGTTGTCAGAGGCTGTTTGAGGCACGTGCCATAGAAGTATTTTATCTGCAGTGAGAGCTTATCCTCACTACAACTCCCGGCAATAACAACCTTTGGAACCTACATATATAATCTATTACATTATTTCTAGTCTCTTCAATTTTTATTCTCACCTGCTCCTGTCCTTGTGTGAGGTCATCACATTTTTTGTTGACATATTTGTGTCCATCATTCAGAGATGTCTCCATATTTTCTATTTTCTTGAGAACTACTGTCATGTTCTCCTTCACTGTGTTAACATTTTCAGTAAATGGAGTAATAAATGTTTTAATCTCCCCTGTACACTTTGAGACACTTTCACTTTGTACTGCTTCAGAGTTGGTCAAATGTTTCAGGAGATCTTTAGTTGTATCAGTAGTTTTTGTTATTCTCTCAGTACACGTCTCCAGTTCTCTCTCAAGTGTGTCAGTACTTGTCTTATATTCTGTCTTAAGTATATCAGTACTTGTCTTATATTCTGTCTTAAGTATGTCAGTACTTGTCTTATATTCTGTCTTAAGTATGTCAGTACTTGTCTTATATTGTGTCTTAAGTATGTCAGTACTTGTCTTATATTCTGTCTTAAGTATGTCAGTACTTGTCTTATATTCTGTCTTAAGTATGTCAGTACATGTCCTATATTCTGACTTAAGTATGTCAGGAACTGAGGTCACGTGTCCTTCTAAAACACGAATAGTATCGTAGAGCCTGGTGATATCTGTATGACTGTTATTTAAATATTCTTCCAGTTTCATGATGGAGTCTTTGGCATCTCCCAGAATTTTTTCTACTGATGTATTATTTTGTGTTTCCATGTCTGAGATTGATTTATAGACATGTTCAGTTTTAGTCCACAGATCTAGAACTGCTAGGTTTTGTTTATCCAACATATGAATAACATGTTCCCTCAATTTAAACAACATCTCGGACATCTCTCCCCGCTGTTTAAACAAAGAATTTGTGATGTACTCCTGCTGTTTAACCAAAGTGTTAGTTATCTGCTCCTGTTGTTTCATTAAAATGTCCATAACATCTCCATTTTGGTCAATTACTTCACTAATTTGTTTAACTATGTGTTCTAATTTTAAATTGACATCTGTATCAAGATTAGTTAGCTTTTGATCTATCTGGTTATCCAACCATAACAGCTCTGACCTCGTCTGTCCCCTAACCACGTCTGGAATGGTCTTTAAATTCTCTTTCTGGTGATCTACAAGTTCAGTGAGTCTGTTCTCAAGTAGAGTCTCTATTTTTCGTGACCACTCCGTCAAGTTATAACATGTTTGTTCTGTATCTGTTATTTGAGTTCTCATTAAGTTTCTTCTGTCGTCCAATATCTGAAGTTTATCTCTGGCCTCGTTAATAACATCACTCAGATCAACTGTGGACTGTGTCATCTGATGTAAAACTTGATCAATGTCGGACATACTTGTAGGGATCACATTTACAGCACTTTTTCCGTGTCCCTGAATGTTAAGGAGATGCCGCAGAATTTCATTTTGCGCTGTTCTCAGTTGGTCTCTCATGAAAATCTTCTCTCGCTCAAGTCTGACTGCCATCTCAGAAAGTCTATCATCCAACAGATTTTGTGTCTGGGATTGTTGATCTTGTACCTGGTCTAAGCGCTTCATAACCTGGTTGTGCAGATCTGTCACATGACTTTCCATCCTTGGATTAAACAAAAACAGATCACATTTATAACGTAACTAGACTTTGTCCTCGGAGAACTAAAATTATTATAAACCTCTAAACAATGTATATGTAACGCTAGATTTAAAACAGCGTCAAAGCAGGCAGCTACAAATTCAAGTTACCAAAAGGGTGCAGATATGCGCATAAGGGAAACTGTATTTTAAAATGAGAAAAAAGTTTGCGTGTTAGGCAAAATTTGTCCGGCTTTATATCCTTAAGTAGCCTATAGTCACACTTCAGTACACAACACACAAGTTACATGTCTTCAGCAAGATCACGAGATTTTTCGTCACCGACAAAAGGTAAGAAAATAATAAAAGAAAACTGGTTTAACTAAAACATAAACGAAACTAAATATTCGCAAAAGATATGACAGATTTGTGTTTTCTATTCTAATTGCAAATGCAACTCGCACAGGATTTTGCAGTCGTTTAAAATAAAAAAGGCATGTCAGTGGAAATCAGAGGAATGCTTGTACTGAATGCATCTTCTCCTCTGGCACAACCTGTAAATATAGTTGCTGCTTTCACATTTGGCATGAGATTCTTAACACATAATATGGTTCTATTACACAATTTACGTGGATCAAGCTTTCGCAGCAATATTATTGGTGCACCAATTGTTAAAATTAAGTTGTACGGTGGCAGTTGATTCTGTATAATAGCACTCTAATTTTTTAGGTGCCAGAATTGCTCGCTCACTAAGCCGTTTATGGTTTCAAAGGTTGTGTTGAATAATCGGAAAAACGTTTTTTTTGTAATACTTGAACTGACTTGACCAATTTGCAAAAATCAATTGAAAATGAAATCAGATTCGTGGGAAATTTTGTGGGCTAAGTAGGCTAAGTTTTAAAAAATTTAACCTCGAATTATAAAAACCGCGTAGTTTTAAAGCATTATGTGGAAAAATATACAGAACATACATACATAATTTTGTACTTACGTGTGAAAATGGAAGTTTGGAAACATGAACTTTTAAATAAATGCACAATAGTCGTGACAGATGAAACAGGTGTGTGTAATCTCATGGGCTAAATGAACCGGAAGTAATTACAGCCTGAATATTGCCAGATATTTATTAAATTTTAGTACTAAGCGCAGACTCAAATGTATAGCAAATCATGATGGCAACAAATTACGGCGAAAACTATTTCGATTCTGTAATAATTCCATAATAATTGCTTATTGTATCCATATATTTTATTACTTTATTTACAGCACGCACAAAAAATTAATACAGTTTAAAATTATCAACTGTACACTTCGCAAAAAGAGGAAAAAAAAATTAATAATAAAGTTTCAATTATTACTACTCGTCAAAAGTCAAGGGCCACTTAGAAAAAACCTTGGTTGAAACCATAACACAAATCTGATATAAACGTAATTGGTATCAGTCAAAACGGCATTTATTGAATACCAAATTGACATGTCACGTAAAGAAATGGAAACACACATTCAAACGCAATGAAGCTGTGAAGTGTGTCACCCACCTTTTCAAAAGTCACACAATAGATATTGGACAAATAAACATTTCAAAATCGGGTTTGACCACCGATTGCAGCAAGGCATTCAAGACAGCGTAGACGCATCGAGTCCACAAGGGTCCAAAGAGTATCCTGAGGAACAGTTTGCCATTCCTGAAGCAGAAATGCAGTCAGCTGTGCAACATCCATTGGCAGGGGGTGATTTGTTGACAATCTTCGACCAAGGACATCCCATCCCAGAGGTGCCCAATCGGAGAAAGGTCAGGTGAATGAGCTGGCCACGCCATCCTGATGATCCCATGTTGCTGAATAAACTCATTCACCACACGAGCTCGATGGGGTCGAGCGTTATCATCTTGGAGGATGGCATTACCACCTATGGCCCCCAGAGCAGGCTGAACAGTTGGTCTCAAGATTTCGTTCTGGTATCTTGGGCCGGTCAAGTTGCCTTAAATGATGTAGAGTGGGGTCCTGCCGTGTCTGTAGAAGCCTCCCCAGACAATGACAGAACCCCTACCATAACGATCCACCTCTGGAATTGTGTCATCAGTAAATCGCTCTCCTGGTCGTCTCCAAACTCGAATCCTGCCATCATTGAAGACACAGTGAAGCGAGATTCATCAGTGAAGAGAAATTTACTCCATTGTTGCCTTGTCCATCGGATGTGGTCGCGACACCAAGCAACACGGGCTCTGCGATGAGCAGGAGTAAGAGGGATTCTGACTGCAGGATGTCGAGCAGCCAGTCCAAATTCATGTAAACGTCTGCGAATGGTGCTTTGACTGACATTAACGTTTACAGTTTGTCTCAGCTGACATCTTAGAGTGGAACAAGTCACTGTTCGATGGCGCAGGGCTGACAACAAGAGGTAGCCTACCGGTCATCATGTCTATTGGTGCATCTAGGGCGATCTGGCCGGTGGCGATCCTCCACACTTCCTGTGGCCTGAAATCTCTCCAAAATTCTTTGGATAGTTGTGACACTGCAAGCCGTCTAGCAACCTTACGGACAGATAAACCACTTTCAACCTACGCTATAGCCCTCATTCTTTGTAAGGTGTCAAGACTTCCTCTCGGTGGAATGGTTTTTGCAAGTGATGAAACTACCCTAAGTCTGCTGATTGTAAAACAAATTAAGAGTGAACTCTGTTCACGAAAAGTCGCCATTGCACGCAGAATGTCAATCAGCACGATTACTTCACCTGTTTGGTTGTACGGAAGTTTGAAAAAAAAAACAGATTAAAAATGTGAATTTATGGTCAGCAAACCAAATTGCACGTCATCAGCAAGGTTGTCGGTGAGTTGTTTTTATGCTTAACGTGCATAGAGAACTGTCAGAGGAAGATATTGCACCCATTTTTACTAAAAACTTCCTTCATTTAATCATTCTATGCGCTTATATAAAAGTGTATTGAAAATAATAGGGTGGCCCTTGACTTTTGACGAGTAGTATATTAACTATACACTTTTGGTTTGAATGTGATCTTAACAGCTTTAAAAAAAAATGTTTTTGCCTTTTATTTCCACTGTATTTGTTGTTCTTCTTCGGTTCTTAATGTCCACGTTTCATACGCCTAAAATAGTACATACACGATTGATGTATGTACTTGTTTCCTCTTGGTTTTGTGAGTCTGGTAAGATCTGCACACTGTGAAGACACTGTAAAATGCTATCACAAAACCGTGATTTTTTTCTTTTATTTATTTGTGGGTCTCTAAATGTTTTTAACAAAATTTCTTCGTTTGGCAAGGTTTGCTCTGTTCATCCTAGACATAGTGTCCATCAGTTATATTCGGGAGCATGTCCTAATTCTAACTCCGCCCATGCCGGTCCCAAGCTCGGATGAAAAAGGAGGAGAGCGGCCTGCATGGAGGCCGTAAGGAGGCAGCCCCTCCACCATGCAAAGGTACAACAGGCCAATTACCTGTTTGCTTTAAACTATGATTACGAGTAATATA
Organism: Oreohelix idahoensis; assembly: GCA_024509875.1. NCBI lineage: Eukaryota > Metazoa > Mollusca > Gastropoda > Stylommatophora > Oreohelicidae > Oreohelix > Oreohelix idahoensis. The sequence continues at coordinate 92,330 of JAMPIV010021332.1, forward strand.
AGAGAGAAAACCGGACTGATTCTAAAGGCGACGAACTGGAACGGACTACGGACTTCGACTTATGGAACTTGGAACACAAGAAGTATAAATGGGAAAGAAGAGGAGCTGGTGGAAGAGATGAGGAAAGCAAAACTAGAAATCCTGGCTTTTACCGAAACAAAGAAAAAGGGAGAAGGAGTCATGGATCTCGATGGCAACACGCTGCTATACAGTGGTGTACCTACATCTGAAAGAGCTAAAAGGGGCGTGGGTTGCATTGTGGCCCAAAACCAGAAAGATAGTATCAAGGGATGGAACTTTGTCTCGGAGCGCATTATGGTTGTAAAACTAAAAGAAGGAGAAACCATAGTCAACCTGGTCATAGTGTATGGGCCAAATGAGGATGAGAGAGCAGAGGTCAAGGAGGAATTCTTCGAGCTGCTTCAAAGGACAGTGGATGACTGCCTAGATGAAATTATCATGCTCGGAGATTTCAATGCCAGAGTTGGAAATGACCATGCTAGATGGGGTGGAGTTATCGGAAGATATGGAGAAGATACTCTCAATGATAATGGAAAGCGACTCCTCAGATTCTGCAGTGAGCAGAATCTGATTATTACCAACACAAAGTTCCCCCATAAGCGCATACATGCATACACTAGGTGTGAACCAACAAAGAATGAGAAGTCAGTGATCGACTATGCCATTGTTAGGAGGAGCTCATTCAAATATGTCCGGGATGCTAGAGTCTGGAGGGGGCCAGAGATTGGAAGTGATCACTACCTGCTTACAATCAAAAGAACAACTGAAAGAGTTGCACAGCTTAGGAACTGTCCAACATCATGCACGAAACCAAGTAAACGAACGGAAGAAATGAGCATTAAGACCTACAAGCTGAGAGAGCCAGAAATTAAGACCAGATATCAGGGGCTTATTGCTACAGCGGTGAGAAACACAGAAGAACAACCTGATGACTTGTAAACCCCGTGGCTTAAATTCAAGGACATCATAAAAACAGCTGCTGCAGAAGCATGTAGTGAAGTCCGACTTGGGAACAAGAGAAAGAGGACACCTTGGTGGACAGAGGAAGTCAAAGAGAAAATAAGAGAGAAGAAAATGGCATGGAAACAATACTTAGGGGCTAAAAACACAGCAGGACAAATAGAGAAATATAGAGAATATGTGATACTCAGAACAGAAGCAAAGAACAAGGTGCTAGCACCAAAACAGAAGTCCTGGGAAGAATTTGGAGAAAAGCTAGAAAAAGATGCGCAAGAAAACCAGAAATTGTTCTATAAGACCCTAAAGAACACGAGAAAGGAAAAACAATGCCCTCTCAAATTTATAAAGGACAAGCAAGGCAAATTGCTTACTGCCCCGAAGGAAGTAATGGAGAGATGGAAAGAATATTTCTCAGAACTCCTTGATGGTGAGCAAGGTCAAGCATCAGGAATGATAACCACTAGCACAGAAGATGAAACAAATGGTGATGAAGATGACATAAAGATGGAAGAACTGAAGGCAGCACTGGAGAAAATCAAGATGGGCAAAGCAGCAGGGCATGATGGTATAACACCAGAAATGGTTAAGTACTTGGAAGCATGAGGCGACCTATTACTCTTAAGGGTCCTACAGACAGCATGGTGCAACAAGACCATACCAAAGGATTGGGAGATTACCATCATAACACCAATTTTCAAAAAGCGTGACAATCGACAATGTGGAAACCATAGAGGCATATCCCTTCTCAGTGTCTCTGGTAAAATCTACTCTAGAATCCTAGAGCAGAGACTCCGACGCCTAGCTGAGCCACAATTGGATGAGGTCCAGTGTGGATTCCGAGCAAACCGAAGTACTCAAGACCTAATCTTCACACTCAGGCAGCTGAGTGAAAAGGCCCTTGAGTATAAGAGTGAGATGCATCTTTGTTTCATAGATCTGGAAAAGGCATTTGACAGGGTCCCCTGGAGCAAACTTTGGGACTGTTTGGCAAGGAAGAGCATTCCAGCATCTCTGATTCATGCTATACAGAGCTTCTACAAGTCTTGCAGAAATTATGTGAGGACAGCAAACCATAAGTCAGAAGAGTTCAGGACCACCACTGGTGTAAGACAAGGTGATATCCTGTCACCTTATCTTTTCATACTCCTCATGGACGATGTTATTAAGTCATGTAAGGAGAGAACAAGAAAGTATTCAGTGGGGTACTGGAAGATGAAACAGGTCTGTGATTCAGAGCTGGCATTTGCTGATGATGTTGCCCTGATTGCTAAATCAGAGGCACATCTCCAATAAAACTTGCAAATCTGGAAGGAAGAGCTGGAGAAGAGAGGGATGGTCATAAGCAGCTCTAAAACAAAATCCATGGTGATATCACGAGAAGAAAGAAGACATCAGATTAAGCTGGGAGTACAGGTCCTAGAGCAGGTCGACCACTTTAAATATCTCGGAGCTATTATAGACCGAAAGGGAGGCATCAAAGAAGAGTTGGCCACTCGAAAAGCAGCAGCTGGGAGACTTTTTCAGGCCATAAATCGAGGATTCCTCAGCAAGAGAGAGGTTGGTAAGAAAACGAAGATGGCTGTATACCGCTCCACCTATGTCCCAGTCTTGACACATGGATGCGAGTCATGGGCAATGACTACAACCCACAAAAGCCAGATCCAAACCTCAGAAATGAGGTATCTGAGGAAGGTGGTTGAAGTAACAAGAAGAGACATGGTCCGCAACAAGACGATACGTCAAGGCCTAAAATGCCACCCGCTGCAGACCCAAGTAGAACAGTCCCAATTAAGATGGTTTGGCCATGTCTGCAGAATGGGAGAAGATCGGCTACCACGACAAGCATGGGAAACAAAGAGCCAAGGATCCAGACCCCCAGGACGACCCAGAGTCCGCTGGGAGGACAACATTAGACAATCTGTGAAAGACCGAGGACTAGAATGGAACCAGACCAGGAGAAAGACAGCCGATAGGATAGTCTGGCGCTCTCTCTTCCAAACGTCTACACCTCACGGTAGAAGGGGAACGACTAAGTAAGTAAATAAGTCCTAATTCTTTTTGTGTGTGTACAGAACTGTGTGGGCCGATTGTTAACAAAGGTTGTTATTCAGTGTTTTCTAAATCGATGAGCCAGGTCTTAAACTCCGAGAAGCTTACTTGCATTTGATATATATAGTAGTGACAACTTTAATACTATAGAAAAATAAACTTCATTTAGATTTTCAATAACAATAAAAGTGTACAGTTAAACATTTTAAATTGCAATGTAAAATTGTAAAAATGTTAGTTGTTAATTACAAAAAAAAAAAAAAAAAAGGTTAAAGTCTTTATCATTTTTATTAATTTCTTTGATTTATAGCTTGACGTTATTTTTCTTGATTGCTTCTGTTGCCTTGTATAATTAAAACATAATAATTTTTAAAACTATTTTCTGTGAAAATCATAATGACCAGATAAGAATCAACTTCAAAGCATTACCCGGGAGAACCTAAAGAGTAACTCTGTATAATTTCAAGAAGAAATTTACAGAAATAAAGATTTGTATAAATTACAAACAAACATCGAAAGTCATATATATACACGGTAGTGTGACAGAACACAATCATAGTTGTCAAGATCCCTCTTCCCCCCCCACAACAATACTGTAAAACCTATTTGTGAAGACTTATGTCACGAATGTAAACTATACCAAAGTGACGTGTGCGCTAACTAACGTGTGTCTTTATTTTTTCTGTATCAGTTAAAATGGTGATTACAAAAGTTTGATAATTGTTTCATCTGAAAACGATTCAAAATTCAGTGCATGTATGGGTGTACCTAAATAAAGACTTAAGGGAAATACTTATAATAAAAGATGGGTTGATTTAACAACATATTTGTATGATCAGCTCACAACTAAAACTCTTTACTACATTGTCCTCAATAGCTTTAAATTCTACTGGTTTAGACGAGCCAAATTTTCTGTTGTTGTGTGTTTAGATGTAATTCTCAGTTCTTGTTTGTGTTAAATAAAATATTCTCAATTTATCAGTAATAAATTACATATTAAAAATACAATGGACAACTGAAAAGGAGTAATAAAGATGTCCAGAAAGAGAGTCAAGGCGTAAAAGAAGCTTATTCTTCATGACAGATGGAAGAAATCCACTGTTTCTGGCATGTTGTGAGAAGGAGAATGTTGGGATACAACGGCGACCTTTGACAGATAGAAGAAAAATGATACAGAGGATGATAAGATCCTGGACAGTGTAACGTCACAGCATACAAGGATGATAAGATACTGGACAGTTTGACGTGATAGTATACAAGGAAGTCATCAAAGATTTGGTAAATAGCACTGCAGACAGGAAGTTGTGGAGGGAGAGCCGGCACGCAATTTGACGAATAAGACAATATACTCTCCATTATTTTATGAGCACGGCAAATTATATTTTGAAAAACTTTAATAGTCACATCAGTAACTTTGTGCTTAGATTTTATTTCATTTGTTATACATTTTTAAGTGGCTCTTCGCTACTTTGTTTTACCATAAATGTTTGTAAATTCAGGTACTGAAATTTTATGTTAATAAGTGGTATATTGGCAAAATTATGAGACACAAATTTATTCGTCATAAAGAAAAGGATTGTCCTCAACGTCCAGCTACATTTTATAGTGAAGTGTCTTGACGATCTCATATTTGGGTGGTGTTAAGGACAACGAGTGATGTACCCTTGCTAGGTCAATTTGGAGAAAAAATATTGCGCGTAACGATCAAAAGGTTTTTGTCATGGACAAACTGAAAAAAAAAAAATTAGATATAAACACTATTTTTTTTTTTTTAGAATTTTGCATCATGTTAGCGAAGTGCAACTCAGCAGCCTAGACAAGGTCTGTCGGTTACATTAAGGCGCATGTCCAGATATAAAAGGCCATTTAAGACCTACGATTCAGTGAAGCGTACGTATTTAGTGAGGAGGTTAAGAACACACAACAATGATGAATATTGACTTTTCTTTTACAAAGAATTGGAGGCAGTCATGAATGTGATGAAGAAGACGCGGGGGCGAACTAATAGCGCTGGACACGAACACGTGACATGACTTTGTTGAAGTTTTATGCTCCATGGGAGCTGAAGTGCCATGATGAATGACAAGAAAATACAATAATAATGAATACTTACATTTTAACAAACGTAACTAGGTATTTGTAAATAACGTCACATAATGCAGTGTTAATTCATGTCACATGTAGCGAAATTCTTCGCCCAACCTCTTTCTCTTTCTCTCCCATGATTTCGAATGCCAAATAGGACAATGACCCAAGATCGGGGGTTTCCAGATACTTGACGCTTCAGTATTTTAACCGAGAGGCCAATGACCCAGATAGCCGGGGATTTCCAGTTCACCGGGTGGGAATACAGGTAGGAAATTCACCCGTGACCCGTAGGCTTGGGGTTCCCCTAGCCTGGATGAGTTTAGTGACCGCTGTTAAACGTATAAAATAAAGACTATATCGGTTATGATTTTACTCACATCTGCAAAAGCCCCGAATAGACAAGAAGTTTCAGGAAACATCTAGCGTGTAATCTGTCACACTAAAAGGCAAAAGAATTGCTTATATATATGCCGTCTTTGAGAAGCCAAACTCAATATTGGATCAAAGCGGATGAGCTGAATGCATTATCTTTTTATATGCAATTATTTGTATTGAATGTTTGAACTGCTTTCAATTATTATCTCATTATAAGCAATTAACTTTAGTTAATGTTTGCACTGCTTTTCAGTCAATGCAGTTCTTTCTTTTATGCACATACTTTCATGGTTGTATATTTTATGGAATTCATATATTTACTGTTATATAATTTGTGTATGCCTTTGATGTCCTTCAGGTTGTTTCACAGAATGCATTTGCACTAGCCTGTCCGCCTCTTTTATTTAATGGTTGTATATTTTATCGTATTCATGTATTTAATGTTGTATGATTTTTGTATGCCTTTACAACAGTTGATAATATATGTATGCCCCTACCCTATTAATATTATATATTTGCAGCTCGAAGAATGGCGCTCAACATTGGTTCATGTCATTTATGTAATAATATGACTGATATCTGAGTCTGGTTTATGGACCACACTCAGGAAAAATTAATGCCTTTAACCAGAGAGCTAAATAGATTGTTCCTTTGTGTGTATCTCCTAGCTCCCTGGTGGTGACGAGCGCAGGTGAACTCGCAGTCGTGTAGTGAAACCTTGCAGGATACAGCTACGAACTATTCCAGCAACTTGGCCAGGGGGAGAAAACTTGCAGTGATATTGTGAAGTCATTCAGCAGCAACAACATTCAAGATAAGTGCTTTTTAAGAAAGGACCAAACATTAAAAGATATTGTGTCATACCAGTCAGTGATTAGAATTAGGACATAAACCTCAGCCATCGTGAAGGGTACCCTAATAATAAACATAACTTCTGTGTAGGCTATTTTTATCTCCCTTTACTCAGTAATATATACATATAACAATATATACACCTATTTTTTTTTTCTTCCTTGTGTTTTTCTGTAACCAATATAGCTTGAGTTAATTTATATTCATTGAAAAGAATTTCACTGTTGTTTCTTTCTTTTCCCTAAATGTTCTGTATTGCTTGGTAATTACCTGTTTTTGTTAATCATTATCTTAATTACCAGCTGGGGGTCTCATGCGCCATATCAGTACCTCAGGAGAAGTGTGGCTGAAGAGCTAACCTACTCTCAGGATCCTTGATGGGATTTGCTTCTTGATTTAACTGAGAAGAGTTTAAATTTCAGTCTCCTGAAACATTTCTTCCTACAAGTGTCGGACTATCACCTACAGCGAGCCACAAGACACTGTGGAAGAGATTGGCACTCTTTTTTATTTCTTCTATCTATCCTCTCTTCTACCCTGTCGCCACAAACTGGACTGCTTGTCCGGGATGAACTCATAGCATCAATATGTTCCCTAGACTACAATTAATGTATTGCTAATATACATTTTACTTTTGGGTAACAAACTTTGGTTAGTAGTTTGGTTATCAAGTAATCTTATACAGCTTCCCAGTACACTTTGCACGTAACTGGTTTGATCTTATATGCAGTATATTGCACAGATAGAATAGTACACAAAATATAACTGGTGACTGATCTTCTAGTGTATGGTCCAATTTATTAGTTAAGTTTGTATAGAAGGTTTAACCGAGCTACTTAACAAAGAGATATCCTGCAGGTTGAAATTGTTGTTGTTGCAAAATTTTGTTTTATTGTTGTGGCAGTAATACACTATATTATTAATATTAGACAGTATTACATTTACCTGTATTTGTTTGGGAGTAAGTCTATTCAAGCTCATTCGACTTGATCCAATATTGCAATGGCAGAAACAGCAAAGGTAAGTGTTTTGTTAATTGAGAGTGGAAAAGAGGTGGGGCTTACAGGAAAAGAGCTTGCAGACTATGTATCCTCAGAGATGAAGAGCATCAGAAAGGCAGAAGCGGAGAAGAACAGGGAAATCAGAGTGGCAGAAGCGGAGAAGGATCGTAAAATCAGAGCGGCAAAAGCGGAGAATTATCGTGAAATCAGGGTGGCAGACGAGAAGGAGAAGGAACGACAACATGCCCTGAAAATGAAGGAACTGGATGTGGAACTACTCTCAAAAAGCAAGGAAGCTGGGAGCAATTCCGAAACTTCATCTTCTCCGCCCTCGCCCCTTCAATCTGATAGTGCATCAGCTCTTCCTACACCACACCTGGGACCGATGGGGTTCCCTCTGGAGCCATTTTTGGAGGGAAATGATAACATGGACAGCTTTTCGAACCGGTTCGAGAGATTTGCATCTTCATTCGGGCTGGACCGAAAGAGGTGGAATCTGAAACTCTCGCAAGGACTCAGGGGTGCTGGCTATGATGTATTCTTAAAACTGGCTCCACATGAACAGGATGACCATGATTGTCTGAAGAAAGCCCTCTTAGCTTGGTACGAATTGAATTCTGAAGCTTACCATAAACGGTTCAGAAATTACCGTAAGGAAAATGGAGAATCTACGCCCAGTATGCTGCTCGCCTGGAAGCTTATTTGCAGAAATGGCTCACTCTCGCGTAATTCGAGAAATCTTACGAAGGGCTGCAAGAATTAATACTAATGGAGCAACTGAAAAAAATGATGAGCCCTGAGATGAGACGATTTCTGGTAGAAAACCATGCAGAAAGGTTAAGTACCTTAGTTACATTATCTGAACGCTTTCAGAATGCACAGGCTGAGACTCTGACCTCCAGACGGAGATATACAGAATACCCAGCTCGGCAGACTGCGCCTAACAGCTCCAATAGTATTACGAGCTCAAAGCCACCCTACATGAAAACTCATATGACATACCCAACAATAGACAAACCCACAAGAACACGGAAAGGAAAACTTCCTATACAGCAAATACAGAGAGGGATGTGTGCCAACACTGCCGGTCGCTCAAACATAGTTCTCGTGATTGTAAGCGCCGACCTCTCCCCATGAATGCAGCTTGCATAACAACCAGATCTCACAGCCCTGAGCCCTCAAAGGATGACATAGATTCCTCGAAGCGACCAGCTGTCATTGAATCTGTTATGGTTAATGGGGAGAGAGCTCTCTGTTTGTATGACACTGGATTATCTTTTGACGCAATCGTCGCAGCTTATCTTGTTAATTCTGACCAAATTACAGAGGAGACGATTGAAATGCAAGGACCCACCAAATCTGGTGCGTCCATGATTCTACCAGTGTGCAAGATTCAGGTTCAATCTCGGTATGTGACTGGAGAAATCAGAGCCACTGTTCTAAAGGATCCCATCTACCCCATGATTTAGGGCTGTAGATATGTGTTCCCAGGAGAACCAGCCCGGCCTCTGTCAGTTGCAGCCGTACAGACCAGGGATCAATGCAGGCAGAACCCTGAGTCTGGAACTCCGACCAACATCTTCCCAGAAGAGTTGAAGAAGGCACAAACAGCGGATAGCACTTTGTCGCCTTGTTTTAAAACACTTCCTAAGTCTCATACCCCGCCTCTCAAGGGAGAGATTTATAAGAAGAATGGTCTGTTGTACCGCAGAGCAGGCAAAGGAGCGAGCGAACACTCACAGCTTATTGTAATATATACATATAACAATATATACCTATTTTGTTTTCTTCCTTGTGTTTTTCTGTAACCAATATAGCTTGATCTAATATATATTCCTTGAAAGAATTTCACTGTTGTTTCTTTCTTTTCACTAAATGTTCTGTATTGCTTGGTAGTTAACTGTTTTTGTTAATCATTATCTTAATTACCAGCTGGGGGTCTCATGAGCCATATCAGTACCTCAGGAGAAGTGTGGCTGAAGACCTAACCTACTTTCAGGATCCTTGATGGGATTTGCTTCTTGACTTAACTGAGAAGAGTTTAAATTTCAGTCTCCTGAAACATTTCTTCCTACAAGTGTCGGACTATCACCTACAGCGAGCCAAAAGACACTGTGGAAGAGATTGGTACTCTCTTTTATTTTTTTCTATCTATCCTCCCCTGGGAGCCGCGCTGGTGTAATGGCTTCGGCGTTGTACTGGCGACCAGGTGTTCATGGTTCAAACCCGGGCGTCAGCGTTTGAAGAAATGTTTACGGCCGGAAATTTGACTGAATAGCCTGAACGGCTCCTGTGATAAACCCTCTGTGGATGGGAAGGAGCGAAGCTCCTGACCGGGTTGGAAGGAAAGTCCTCAGGTTCCCCAGCCTTGCAATGACATGTCATTGGGCCGAAGGGCTGAAAGCCCAAGTGCCGCTGGTTAAGGAAAAAAAAAAATAAAATCTATCCTCTCTTCCACCCTGTCGCCACATCACACATTAGTCAAGACTTTTCGTAATTTAACAGACTATACATGTAAGTATAGATTATAAAAATAAACAAACAGTCCCGGTTACTATGGTTTTGCCATTTCCGCAGAATGGAAGAAGACCGGCTACCAATACAAACATGGGAAACCAAGAGCCATGGATGTAGGTCTCCATTATTAGCCAAAAGTGACTGAGAGGACAACATCAGACAATATCAGGACCGAGGACTTGACTGGAACCAAGAGCCATGGATGTAGGCCTCCAAGATTAGCCAAAGTTGTCTGAGAGGACAACATCAGACAATCTCAGAAGGATCGAAGACTTGACTGGAACCAAGAGCCATGAATGTAGGTCTCCATGATTAGCCAAAGTTGACTGAGAGGACAACATCAGACAATCTCAGAAGGAACGAGGACTTGACTGGAACCAAGAGAAAAGAAAGACAGTCGTTAGGATAGCATGGCGATCTGTCTGGCTGACCTTTACACCCAAAGAACGACTAAGTATGAAAGTATAAATTATAAATATAAACAAACATACATCAGTGAAGCAGGTTGTAAAGCTGACCACATTGTGCCGTTGCTATATTTGTCACATCTCATTATCTCTTTTTTATTTTCGCTCCTTATGACGCTTTGAGTCGCCGTTACAGCTGATACCCTTATATAAAGGTGACACAAAACATTAACCTGCTCTTGTAGTGTTGATTATTGTAGACATTTACTTAAATGATCAAGTTGTCTGCCCTATACACAAATGTCATTTTAGTCGCCACTAAAGATATTCCTGAGGAGACAGTAGTCCCATTATTTGTATGTGTCCTCAGAGACTGCTGTGAACTACACTAAGAACTTTGGTCAAACACAGTCAAAGAAAATCAAGTATAAAAAAACAGCTGCTCTATGCTTTATAATATTACAACTACAATTTATCTTTCATTTATTGACAGTGTTTAAAATGTAGAAACTTATTAAATAATGTGATATGGTATTTGTGGTAAAACAAATGAAGTGTCCGCACAATTATGTACACAAGCACATGTAACTATGTGATAATGTAAATAATATTATTAATAGCACGTCCATACATTTATTTACATTAATACATAACATAGTGCATACAGCAAACCAGTGTGGCAGCACAAATGAAAGGAAGTCATAAGATGTTTCAATCAGGAATCATAATGTTGAGGACAATGGACAAAATTGAGCTCTGATCAAGAATCATAATGTTGAGGACAATGGACAAAATAGAGCTCTAATCAAGAATCATAATGTTGAGGACAATGGACAAAATAGAGCTCTAATCAAGAATCATAATGTTGAAAACAAAGGACAAAATAGAGCTCTAATCAAGAATCATAATGTTGAGGATTGGATTTCTTGGTGTGATTTTATGGACTATTTTCATTGTACACAGACAACTCCATCAGTGCTCCGATCTCCGCCCCTAGATCAAGCAATGGGCATTTCAGCACAGTGCACGAACTCTGTAGCACCAGTGATAATCCCAATATGTATATTTAGGAATCACACATTTTATAAAACATGTTTGTGGTGGGCAGATTTCTAATTTTCTAAATGTTGCCAGGGCATTGGCTTTACGGCCTACTCTTTGCTATTTCTAACTGTCGTGGGATTTTTAACGTGCCCAACTTGCACACAGGACCTCATATTGTTTCACCCTTAACCAAAAAGGCTAGACATCCAATCTCACTACCAAGGAGAACGGGGGGCGGGGGTGGGGGAGTATGACATCGTTAGGACCAATGGTTCTGAAAATAATATCCATAAATTATATTTCCTCTACTGGGAATCGAACCCAGTACCTTTAGAATTAGAGGCAGATGCCATAACTCTTAGCCACTCAGACACTCAAACTTATCTGGAGAAATATAGACAAAAGAAAGCTCTGATCAGGAATCATAACTGAGAACAAAGGACAAAACAGAGCTTTGATCAGGAATCATAACTTTGAGGACAATGGACAAAACAGAGCTCTGATCAGGAATAGTAATGTTGAGGACTGTGGATAAAAAAAAAAAAAAACAACTCTAATCAGGAATCATAATGTTGCGGACAAAGGAAAAAACTAAACTCTAAACTTGAATCATAATGTTGAGGACAATGGGCAAAACAAAGCTCTAATTATGAATCATAATGTTGAGGACAATGGATTAAAGAAATCTCTAATCATGAATCTTAATGTTGATGACAATGAACAAACGGAGCTCTAATCAGGAACCAGTGTTGCGAATAATGGACAAAACAGAGCTCTGATAGGGAATCGTAGTTATGTGGATAAATTAGAAAACTGAACTCTAATCAGTAATCACAATGTTGAGGAAAATAGATAACACAGAACTCTGATCAGGAATAATAATTTTGAGAAAAGTGGACAAAATACAGCTCTAATCAGGAATCATAATTTTGAGAACAATGGGCTAAACAGAGGTCTGATAAGGAATCTTATTGTTGAGAACAACGGACAAAATCAGGCTCTAAACAGGAATAATAATGTTGAGGACAATGGACAAAGCAAAGCTCTAATCAGGAATTATAATGTTGAGGACAATGGGCAAAATAGAGATCCCATCAGGAATTATTATTAGAATAATGGATAAAACAAAGCTCTTATCAAGAATCATAGTGTTGTGAACAATGGACAAAACAGAGCTCCGATAGGGAATCATAGTTATGTAGATAAATGAGAAAACTGAACACTAATCAGGTATCAAAATCTTAATGTTGTGAACAATGGACAAAACAGAGCTCTGATCAAGAACAGTAGTTATGTAGACGAAAGACAAAAACAGAGCTTTAATTCTGAATCGTTACGCTGAAGACAATGGACAAAACAGAGCTTTGAACAGGAATCATAATTTTGAGGACACTAGACAACAGAAAGCTCAAATCTGGAATCATAATATTGAGAAGAGGACAATAGACAATATAGATCTCTGATCAGGAATCAAAATATTGAGGACAATAGACAAAACATAGCTCTGATCAGGAATCAAAATGTTGAGGACATTGGACAACAGAGCTCTATTAGTCTAATCAGGAATCATAGTTGTCAGCAATCAAACGGTTTTGGACAAATGAGAAAACAAAGCTTTAATCATAAATCATAATGTTGTGTAGAAATACGAAAACAGAGCACTAATCAGCAATTATAATGTTGTGGACAAAGTATAACATAGTGCTTTAATCAGCAATCATAATATTGTGGACAAATGAGAAAACAAAGCTATAACCAAAAATCAAAATGTTGTGGACAGATAAGAAAAAGAGCTCTAATCAGAAATCAAAGTGTTGAGGACAATGGACAAAACAGATTTCTAATCAGGAATCATAGTTATCAGCAATCATAATGACATGGACAAAACAGATTTCTAATCAGGAATCATAATTATCAGCAATCATAATGACATGGACAAATATGAAAACAAAGCTCTAATCAGCAATTATAATGTTGTGGACAAAATATAACATAAAGCGTTAATCTGCAATATAATGTTGTGGACAAAGTATAACTTCTTCTTCTTTGATCCTTAGCCGCCGACCGTCAAAGCAGTCAGTGGCCATCACGCCTAGTGGCGTCTTGTAGGGCAACAACAAATTGATTCCACTTTGCTCGGTCGGTGGCCATCCTTCGTACAGTGCCCCAACTCTGGTTCATTCTTTGCATCTCAGCCTCCACAGTCCTCCGCCAGGTTGTTTTTGGTCGGCCTCTTTTTCGTTTTCCTTCAGGGGTCCAAAGCATAGCTGTTCTTGTGATGGCATCGGGGTCTCTTCCGAGGACATGACCAACCCAGTTCCAGCGTCTGCCAGCTATGATGGTGTGCATGTCCTCTTGCTTGCTACGAGTAAGCAGATCTTGGTTAGTGATGGTATTCGGCCAAAAGATTCGGTGAATTTTTCTTAGGCATGTTGTGTGAAAAGAGGACAATTTCGACATTTCCTTCTCCGTAACTCTCCAGCATTCCGCACCATAGAGAAGCACAGAAAGCACACAGCTCTGATATAATCTTAATTTTGTGCTTGTGCTGTATTGGGAGGACTTCCAGATGTTGTTTAGGCTAAAGAAGGCTGTTCTTGCCTTATTCATTCTGATGTTGATGTCTTTGCCTGCCCCACCGTCTGGTGTTACTATGCTTCCTAGGTATGTGAAGGTATCTGTCTGTACAAATTGCTTATTCCTTACTAATATGGGCTCAGGGTTGCTCACATTGAGCGTCATGACCTCAGACTTCTTTAAATTGATGTTCAAGCCCACCTGCTGGCTTAACTTATTAAGTCTATCCGTTTTTTCCTGGATGTGTTGATGTGAATGTGCTAGTAGTGCAATGTCATCTGCATATTCCAGATCTTCCAATGTAGAAAATGTTGTCCATCTTATTCTTCTTGGACTGCCCTCTGTTGTCTGGCGTATCACCCAGTCTATGACTGTTAAAAATAGAGTGGTTGATAAGGGGCATCCCTGTCGTACTCTTGTCTTCACCTCAAAGGTTAGGTTGCTCTGCCCAACACTGCACGTAAAGTTTGCATAGAGGCTTTTTATGATTGACACTATGCAGCTTGGAATTCCATAAGCCCTCAGTATTTTCCATAAACTGTCCCTATGTATGCTGTCAAAAGCCTTTTCAAAATCAACGAAATTAATGTAAAGCTGTCTTTGCCATTCTGAGCACTGCTCTATAATGTTCCTGAGAGTGAATATATGATCTACACATCTCCTGTTCTTTCTAAATCCTGCTTGTTCTTTCCTCAGTTTGTGATCTACTGCCTTTGAAATTCTCTGTATAATTATCCTGCCTAGTATTTTGCTGGGAACTGAGAGAAGAGTGATTCCTCTCCAATTATTGCAGTCTGCAAGATCTCCCTTCTTGGGCAATTTGACAATTATTCCTTTGTTCCACTCTGATGGTGTTGTCCCCGTTTTCCAGACTTGTGCAAATAGTGGTTCTAATAGTTCTGCTGCTAGCTCAGGGTCTGTCTTAAATAGCTCTGCATTTAAGTTATCATGGCCCGGAGCTTTGCCGTTCTTTAACCCTTTGATTGCTGTGACGATTTCTTCTTTTCGTGGAATGTCTGTATTCACATCTAGATCGTTTTCAGCCTCAGGAACATTCAATTGTGTCTCTGGTGGTTCCTTGTTCAGAGTTTCTCTGAAGTGCTCTGCCCATCTTGTTTCTTGTCCCTCTGCTGTCGTGATGAGATTACCTTGCTTATCTCTTACTAATGTAATATTGTTTGCACCTCGTTTTCTGCTGATGAATTTAGTTATTTTGTATACTGTGCTTTGTTAATTTCTCAGTGCTGCCTCCTCTGCCTGTCTTGCAAGATCGTCTAGGAAATTCCTTTTGTTGGCTCGGGTTTGGCGTTTAACTTCCTTGTCCAGCTGACTGTACTGTTCGCTATATAGTTGCTTTAACCTGGGGGACTTCGCTTCTGTTTTCTTTCTTTTCATTTCCTTTCTCATCGTTATGGTGTTTAAAGTTTCTGGTGTTATCCAGTCTTGCTTCTTTCTTTCCTGGAATCCCAAGCATGATTTGCTGCTTTCTTTGTGTATTGTTGAAATGGTGTTGAAATTCTGGTCTATATCATCAGTCAATGTCTTTTTCTGACTTTTGGCATATTGATATCGTTTCTTTATGTCGGCCGTAAAAGCTTTTCTGGTAAGGGAGTCCTTCAATTTGCTGATGTCAAACCTTTTCTGTGTAGTTACAGTTGGTGCAGCCCTTCTTAGTTTCACTTTCAGTTTTGCTACTACTAAATGGTGATCACTTCTCACATCTGCACCTCTTCTTACCTTCACATTTTGTAATGCATGTCTCCATCTACCGTTAACCATGATGTGGTCTATCTGGTTTCTGTCCCGACCATTTGGTGATTCCCATGTTAATTTGTGAATTTCTTTATGTGGGAAGAGTGTTCCTCCAATGACCAGGTTATTAATGCTACAAAAACTTATTAGTTTATTCCCATTTTCGTTTGCTGTTCCGCTGCCGCATTTCCCCATTGTTCTTTCATTATATGTATTGTGTGTACCAACTTTCGCATTGAGGTCTCCCATTACTATAACAAGATCATATCTAGGTGTGTCTTCCATTTCTTTCTGCAGTTGTTGATAGAATTCGTCCTTGATCTCCTCATCGCTATCATTCGTTGGTGCGTAGCATTGTATTATTGTAGTGTTGGTGAATCTCCCTCTCAATCTTAACAGTCTGTTGTTGATGGGTTTCCATTCCAGTAATGTCCTTTCTATTCCTTTCTGTAGAATAATGGCTACGCCTTCATTGTGTTGTCCATCCTCTCTTCCAGAGTAAAGTACTGTTTCTCCTGTTGCTGTTTTAACTTTTCCTGCCCCTGTCCATCTGCTCTCGCTTATCCCTAGAATGTGTAACCTATAGTTTCTCATTTCTGCCGTGACCTGTCTTAGTTTACCTGTCTCGTACATTGTCCTGACATTCCAAAAACCTATTCTTGTATCCTGTTTTGCGGTCAGGACATCCGTTTTCATGTCAGTGGCTTCCTTTCGGCTTTCACCACTGACAGTCATACGAGCCATAGACTCCGAATGTCCATCCCGCAGCAAAGTTTGTTCATTTATTATTGTTTCCATAACTTCATTGTTTTTTTTTACACAGACAGGGGTGTCAGCCCTGTGCTAAAACCCCCAACCTGGAGGACCAGGGTACCAGCTTTTGTCTGACCCCTACCCACACAGACCAGTCCAGCTTGGTTGAACCTACCAGGAGTAAAACTCCCACTGGCATAGCTCTGGGGATTATCAGGGTACGCAAGCTGCCATACCGCTACAAGGTATAGGTACCATTGATGGCAGGACAAAGTATAACATACAGCTTTAATCCGTAAATATAATATTGTGGACAAAATGTAACATAGTGCTTTAATCAATAATTATAATGTTGTGGACAAAGTATAAGATAGAGCTTTATTCAGTAACTTGAATGTTGTGGACAAAGTATAACATAGTGCTTTAATCAGTACTTATAATGTTGTGGACGATGAAGAAAACAAAGATCTGATTATAAGTTATAATTTTACAAAATAAACAGAGAAGTAATAGAAGTCATAGACTCAGTGGACTGCCATCGCCCTCGCTGTGGGAGTGAACCGTGACTGGAACACGGCCAATTCAGCACCACAAAAATTGCTAAGGGGTACTAAAGCTGTCATGCGACGGCACCGTTAGGATGGCCCCTGATTAGATTCCTCTGTGAACCTATCCCTTCACCAATTTTGTTGCTGTCTCGCGTTCTCCTTCTTTTTTTTTTTTTTTTGAGTATCTGCCATATCATCATTTATGTTTATTAGTTACAAAGGAATCATGTACAACAATTTAGTTGCTGTTAATTTATATCAGGGGTAGCCATCCAAGTAGCTGTCGGGATCTGCTTTAGAAACACTAAGCTCTCTAAAGGTCTACCTTGATAAAATAATGTTATTGGAGTTAGGTGGAAAATCAGTCTGAATGTTAGCATAACAAGTTTTATTATGTCTGTCAACATTACACTTCTTGACAAACATAATGGCTGCCTGGCACAGAAAAAGCACACGTCTCATGGAAAAAAAAAAAAAAAAACCATGTACCAATTCACAATAACAAAGTTGTTGTTTCTACACACATGGACACAAAGAAACATGTTATGAAACAACCTCGATCACGAATGAAGGCAACATAAAAGATAGGACGAGTAAAAATATGAGTGAACTGCGCTCAATACAAAATTGAAACTATTTTATATTTAATGGAATGTTCACTTCACGTTGAAGAAAACATCCTGGTCCTGTCTTTACAGTTCACGAACAATGTGAATGTTTGTAGTCTAGCTGGTGGTCCTGGATACAGTCTGCATCACTGCAGTCTGGCTGAGCGAGTAGGGATCGCAGAGGGAAGGCAAACCCGGTCCTAAAAAATGCCGTGCTGAAGTCGGATGTGTCGACCGAAAGATGCAGATATCACAGCTCCAGCGTAAACAGACACAACGCTAACCAACGTCCTTTTTAGGATGAACGAGGAGGAAGAAGAAGATTTTGTCGACCATTTATGTCATGAAATGTTGCAGACGAAGATGGTTATTGGTTTCCGATTTTATATACATCTATGACTAAGCAGAAATAAGCATTAAGTGCATCATACACGGTATAAATAAACAAAAAAACAAGCATTACATGCACCATACACGGTATACCTAAACAGAAATCAGCGGTATCGTGTATGGTCAAGATGTCCATCACTCTTTCATTAATTGTCTTCTTGACCGTCCTCAATTTCTTGTCGCTCCCATTTTAAGGTTACGTGACCTTGTTTTGGTAGGTCTGGAGTCAGGCCGGCATAATGTGTCAAAATATTCGTAAACAACGTCACATAATGCAGTGTCAATTCGTCACACATTAGTCAAGACCTTTCGTAATTTAAAAGACTATAAATGTAAGATAGATTATAAAAATAAACAAACAGTCCCGGTTACTATGGTTTTGTCATTTCCGCAGAATGGAAGAAGACCGGCTACCAATACAAACATGGGAAACCAAGAGAAATGGATGTAGGTCTCCATGATTTGCCAAAGTTGACTGAGAGGACAACATCAGACAATCTCAGAAGGACGGAGGACTTGACTGGAACCAAGAGAAAAGAAAGACAGCCGATAGGATAGCATGGCGATCTCTCTGGCTGACTTCTACACTCAAAGAACGACTAAGTAAGAAAGTATAAATTATAAATATAAACAAACATACATCAGTGATCTGATTAAAAATCTGCTCACATTGTGCTGATGCTATATTCGTCACATCTCATTATCTCTTTTTTATTTTCACTCCTTATGACGCTTTGAGTCTCCATTACAGCTGATACCCTTATATAAAGGTGACACAAAACATTAACCTGGACTTGTAGTGTTGATTATTGTAGACATTTACTTTAATGATCAAGTTGTCAACCCTATACACAAATGTCATTTTAGTCGCCACTAAAGATATTCCTGAGGAGACAGTAGTCCCATTATTTGTATGTGTCCTCAGAGACTGCTGGGAACTAAACTAAGAACTTTTGTCAAACACAGTCAAAGAAAATCGAGTATAAAAACAGCTGCTCTATGCTTTATAATATTACAACTACAATTTATCTTTTATTTATTGACAGTGTTTAAAATGTACAAACTTATTAAATAATGTGATATGGTATTTGTGGTAAAACAAATGAAGTGTCCGCACAATTATGTACACAAGCGAAAGGTAACTATGTGATAATGTAAAAAAATAGTATTAATAGCACGTCCAAACATTTATATACATTAATAAATAACATGGTGCATACAGCAAACCAGTGTGGCAGCACAAATGAAAGGAAGTCATAAGATGTTTCAATCAGGAATCATAATGTTGAGGACAATGGACAAAATAGAGCTCTGATCAAGAATCATAATGTTGAGGACAATGGACAAAATAGAGCTCTGATCAAGAATCATAATGTTGAGGACAATGGACAAAATTGAGCTCTAATCAAGAATCATAATGTTGAGGACAATGGACAAAATAGAGCTCTAATCAAGAATCATAATGTTGAAAACAAAGGACAAAATAGAGCTCTAATCAAGAATCATAATGTTGAAAACAAAGGACAAAATAGAGCTCTAATCAAGAATTATAATGTTGAGGACAATGGACAAAAGAGAGCTCTAATCAAGAATCATAATGTTGAGGATTGGATTTCTTGGTGTGATTTTATGGACTATTTTCATTGTACACAGACAACTCCATCAGTGCTCCAATCTCCGCCCCTAGATCAGGCAAGGGGCATTTCAGCACAGTGCACAAACTCTGTAGCACCAGTGATAATCCCAATATGTATATTTAGGAATCACACATTTTATAAAACATTTTTGTGGTGGGCAGATTTCTAATTTTTTAAATGTTGCCAGGGCATTGGCTTTACGGCCTACTCTTTGCTATTTCTAACTGCTGTGGGATTTTTAACGTGCCCAACTTGCACACAGGACCTCATATTATTTCGCCCTTAACCAAAAAAGGCTAGACATCCAATCTCACTACCAAGGAGAAAGGGGGGTGCGGTGGGGGGAGTATGACATCGTTAGGACCAATGGTTCTGAAAATAATATCCATAAATTATATTTTCTCTACTGGGAATTGAACCCGGTACCTTTAGAGTTAGAGGCAGACGCCATAACTCTTAGCCACTCAGACACTCAAACTTATCTGAAGAAATATAGACAAAAGAAAGCTCTGATCAGGAATCATAACTGAAAACAATGGACAAAACAGAGCTCTGATCAGGAATCATAACTTTGAGGACAATGGGCAAAACAGAGCTCTGATCAGTAATAATAATGTTGAGGACAGTGGATAAAAAAAACAAAACAAAACTCTAATCAGGAATCAAAATGTTGCAGACAAAGGAAAAAAAACTAAACTCTAAACATGAATCATAATGTTGAGGACAATGGGCAAAACAAAGCTCTAATTATGAATAATAATGTTGAGGACAATGGATTAAAGAAATCTCTAATCATGAATCATAATGTTGATGTCAATGAACAAACGAAGCTCTAATCAGGAACCACAGTGTTGCGAATAATGGACAAAACAGAGCTCTGATAGGGAATCGTAGTTATGTGGATAAAGGAGAAAACTGAGCTCTAATCAGTAATCACAATGTTGAGGAAAATAGATAACACAGAACTCTGATCAGGAATAATAATTTTGAGAAAAGTGGACAAAATACAGCTCTAATCAGGAATCATAATTTTGAGAACCATGGACTAAACAGAGGTCTGATAAGGAATCTTATTGTTGAGTACAACGGAACAAACTGGGCTCTAAACAGGAATAATAATGTTGAGGACAATGGACAAAGCAAAGCTCTATTTAGGAATAATAATGTTGAGAACAATAGACAAAACAAAGCTCTAATCAGGAATTATTATGTTGAGGACAAAATAGAGCTCGGATCAGGAATTATAATTAGAACAATGGATAAAACAAAGCACTTATCAGGAATTATAATTAGAACAATGAATAAAACAAAGCTCTTATCAGGAATTATAATTAGAACAATGAATAAAACAAAGATCTTATCAGGAATTATAATTAGAACAATGGATAAAACAAAGATCTTATCAGGAATTATAATTAGAACAATGGATAAAAACAAGCTCTTATCAGGAATTATAATTAGAACAATGGATAAAACAAAGATCTTATCAGGAATTATAATTAGAACAATGGATAAAACAAAGCTCTCATCAGGAATTATAATTAGAACAATGGATAAAACAAAGCTCTTATCAGGGATCATAGTGTTGATGACAATGAACAAACGGAGCTTTCATCAGGAATCATAATGTTGTGAACAATGGACAAAACAGAGCTCCGATAGAGAATCATAGTTATGTAGATAAATGAGAAAACTGAACATTAATCAGGTATCAAAATCTTAATGTTGTGAACAATGGGCAAAACAGAGCTCTGATCAAGAATAATAGTTATGTAGACGAAAGACAAAAACGGAGCTTTAATCCTGAATCGTTATGTTGAAGACAATAGACAAAACAGAGCTTTGATCAGGAATCATAATTTTGAGGACACTAGACAACAGAAAGCTCAAATCTGGAATCATAATGTTGAGAAGAGGACAATGGACAATACAGATCTCTGATCAGGAATCAAAATGTTGAGGACAATGGACAAAACAGAGCTCTAATCAGGAATCGTAGTTGTCAGCAATCAAACGGTTGTGGACAAATGAGAAAACGAAGCTTTAATCATAAATCATAATGTTGTGTAGAAATACGAAAACAGAGCACTAATCAGCAATTATAATGTTGTGGACAAAGTATAACATAATGCTTTAATCAGCAATCATAATATTGTGGACAAATGAGAAAACAAAGCTATAACCAAAAACCATAATGTTGTGGACAAATAAGAAAAAGAGCTCTAATCAGAAATCAAAGTGTTGAGGACAATGGACAAAACAGATTTCTAATCAGGAATCATAGTTATCAGCAATCATAATGACTGTCGTGGAATATTCTAATCCACATATATAAATTATCAGGTAAATATAAAGCCTAACAAATACATTTAATAAAGAAAAGAGCAATGGTAAAAGAACAGTGCTGTCACAATGACTGTACTCGAAATCCCCTTGTTTTCTGCTTCGTCTGCAAATTGTAACGCTTTCACGTTGATAGTAAAAGCCTACTGTATTATTACCCGCTTTCTTCAATGAAACGTGTATTGACCTTGAGATACGCAGGCTGATCAATGACCTAGATTTAATATTTCATTCATTCCATACACGGCGTAACTAAAAGACAGATAAAGCAGGAGAGAGAGAGGGGCGAATGAAGGCAGGAAGCATGCAATACTAAACACGCGTCGCGCGATACACAATTGCTGCCATCACGCGTGTAAGGCCACATGCACTAACTTTTTTTTTCAGACGGACAGTGATAAAAACACTAACCTTCCCAGAGTTAGGTTTTAAAAAAACCTGGAAAACGCTTATTAGAAAAGATGACATTAGATGGGTTTACGTTTGAAAACATTACAGTACCCAGACAGCACATCTTCGAAACAGGAGGTAGAAGAAATTGCATATTTTGAACGCAGCCACTTAGCTCTTTTAAATTTGTATATTTGGGTTCCTTAGGGCTTGCTGACAAAGAATATGTAAAACGTTACGCAAATAGTCTAGGAATTACCAAATTATAACCAAAATAAAATAGTGGGGGTGCCTGACAGCATGAAATCATTTCTGCTCATAAAATTTTTTTATAACGTGTTTGAAAAAACATTACGTTACGGAAATAGCCTACCATGTTAACTCCTATTTGATTGGAGCGCAACAAATGTAAGACTAAACACGATTGGTCGGGCTATAAATACTATCTTGTGTTGTCAGGGGGAACGTGAAAAGGAGTACTTTTTTGAAAAGATGTGTGGACATGGTTTCATTGGGTAGAGCTGCGAATATACTCGATTCAGAGCGTCTGTTCATTGCCACATCTTGTAATAAACCTACTAAGAAGCAGTGCGTTGAGCACCAGTGTATATTTTTTATAAAATAAAGCCTGGGACATCGGCAGATCGGAGTTGTGCTATATTCATTGCCAGTCAACGAAACTGTTTATTATTCTATGAATTGTGGTAAGCTTGAAATATTCAATATCTTTTAATGAAAATTGAATGTAAATTGATAATTTATGTCTGTATATATATGTGTAGTTCAGTAGCAAACATGATGTAAAGCCTATAATGCTCCAGCCTGAACAGAAGGTGTCGGAGGAAAGTAAAACTGCATGGAATGGCCAAACAGTACACTGACACCTAGATGATTGACTAGAAAGAAATAATGCTGGAATTGCAGAGGCGTAGTAACCATTAGGGAGGGAAATACTGGTATAAAGTATTTCAGATGAAGCTGACAGTTGGCCTAACGCTCTGAACTCAATGTTTGTGATGTATTGTGCTCAGTGTAGAACTAGAGTATAAATTAGTTATGAAGTAGGAGGTACAACCTTCTTGTTTCAGGGACCGTGGTCTTAAAGTTATTGAGCAGCACCTGGTCAGAGCTTTGCTGAAGCCAGAGGTGTACAGCATACTCCTTGGTCCATATAGCAACCAGTGGGGTGGCTCCAGAACTCATTAAAGTAATCGAGCAGAGGAGTCTTTTACTGCAGTCATCACGCAAGATAAGAGAGTGTGGCCATGGAGCTCAACATTATGTACCCCCATCTTAAAATGACACTGTAAAATAAACTTAAGAGGGGAATTTAATTGTTTTAATGCCAGGAACTGAGAACATCTCCAATACTAGTTCCAACAAAGACAAACTATTGAAGTCATGATGACAAATACCAACAGAGCTTGAACAAAACAAAACCAGTATTACCTCAGATTACTACTACACAACTGACACACATAGGATACTATTAATTATATATGTCACTACAAGATTCATATTGATAAATTCTGTACATATAACTTGTAATTAAAATTGATTGTGATTCCTGGTTCCCTTTGTATTTGAATCAGGACACATATACATTCATGACAGCACTGAATACATATTGTTATTTGAAAAGTTATCAGTGACTCCTTTAAGATATCCTTGTAGAGTGTTTTATGTATGTGAGTGTCACTGTGTTGTCAAGTGTGGTGGAATAAATTAAATTGTTTATCTGTCTGTTGTTGTTATGACTTACACTTCATCATACACATACCCTAGACATATAAAGTAGTCATCACATTATTCCAGAATAATTCTGACTGAGGTATACATATGTGGCAGCAAGTAAGGTTATCTATAATACACTACTCTTATTAGATATAGATACCTTCACAGCTGATCTCAGTCAGTACACTAAGTCCCCTATAAATATTTATAACATCCCACTTCACCACATATATTGGGGTCTCGCTCTCGGGATTTTGAATCTTTCCCTATTACAAATATTGGGGGTAATTCACTTCAGGGAATAATAAGAATTAAAAGGTATCCTTGGGTGAAAATAAATAAGGTTGAGCTCACAGTGCCTGTGTTGTTCTAAGTTAGTTAGTCATAGATAAAATTGTTTAGTTACATATTTTAGACATTTATCTGTTAGACAATGGCCGACCTGGCAAAATTTCGATCTGCTGCTGTACAGACTGCGAAAGAGTTAGGAATGGACGGGCAAATTATGATTTCTTATGTCACTGCGGAATGTGACAAATATATTGAACGGGAAGAAAGAAGATTAGAAAAAGAGGCCGAAAGAAAGTTAGAGGCTGAAAAGGAAATTAAGAGGTTGCAGATTGAGGCTGAGGCTAAGAAATTGGAAGCAGAAAGAGAAGACAAAAGATTAGCTGCAGAAAGAGAAGAGAAGAAATTAGCTGCAGAAAGAGAAGAGAAGAGATTAGCTGCAGAAAGGGAAGCAGAAAAGGAGGAGAAGAGATTACAAAGGGAACATGAGTTACGACTAAGGGAGTTTGAGTTTCAGGGCCATGCTCCTGAAAATGGTGCCAGTCCCTTTGCCTCTGATGCCACTGCTAGCCAAGGAGCCTCAACCTCAGCTATGAATTTTCATTTAGATCATTTTGTTGAGAAAGACGATGATATAGAGAGCTATCTAAATAGGTATGAACTATTAGCTACCACGTATGGGTTAGAGAGAGAAAGGTGGAGCTTAAAGTTATCTCAAGGACTTCGTGGGGCAGCTTATGAAGTTTTTGCAAAAATGAGCAGAAGTGATCAGGAAAATTATGACATGCTAAAGCAGGCTCTTTTGTTAAGATATGAAAAGAATGCAGAATTTTATAGGAAAAAATTTAGGAATGCTAAACTACTGTCAGGTGAAACTTATCACCAGTTCTCTGCACGAATAGAGACATACTTGGAGAAATGGACTTCTCTGGGGAAAACCCAAGATCTTAAGGAAATGGTCCTTATAGAGCAATTAAGAGAGTCCATGGCTCCAGACCTGAGAAAGTTTCTCATGGAACAAGGTGCAGAGAGGCTGGGTGAGTTGCTAAATGTTGCTGAAAGGTATCAAGCAGCTCAAGCAGAGGTAACAGGTAATAAAAAGAAACAGGTGGATAACTTTAGGGCACCACAGAACTTTAATAAATTTGATCCTAGGGATCAAAATAAAGGTAAGCACCAGTTTGATAGGCCACGGTATGAAAATAAAAATAAATTCCCACAATTCGATGAAAGGAAATATGATGAAAGAAAATCTTTCAACCAAGGAAAAAGGTGGTGTAAAAATTGTAAGATGAACAATCATGACCCTGACCATTGTAGAAGGAAACCTCCTCATTGTGCTGCTATGACATCGGGGAAAAAGGAAAAGAAGGTCAAACCTGAAGAATTACAGGAACCATACCACCCCCCAGTGTGTGAAGATGTCATCTGTAATGGTGTCACTATACGGTGTTTATATGATACCGGTTTAGATTACGATTCCGTTGTGAGTTCTCACCTGGTGCAGGCCGATCAATACACCACAGAAACAGTGGAGATTCAAACTGCAACCAAGGATGTAGCTACCATGACACTTCCAGTCGCCCGAATAAAGTGAAAACGCGATATGTGGAAGGAATCATAAAAGCAGCAGTGATAAATGAGCCAATCTACCCTCTGATATTGGGGTGTAGATATGTCTTCTTGGGGAATCCCAAGAGACCTGTGATATTGGCAACAGTGCAGACCAGATCACAGTCTAAAAAGGAGGAGGATAATCCAATAAATACTCATCCAGATGAGATGAGGAAGGCACAGGCTGAGGACAAAACACTCAAGCCATGTTTCAAGAAGTTGCCCAAATCTCATACACCTCCAGGCAAGGGAGAGTTTTATATGAAGAACAAACTGATATATAGGAAGGCTGGATCTGAATCCAATGGTCACGGACAGCTGGTCCTTCCCACTTCATATAGGACTAAAGTGTTGGAACTAGGGCATGCGATTCCCTTCAGTGGTCATATGGGAATCAGCGCAACAGGACAGCGAATAGCTTGTCACTATTTCTGGCCAGGAATAACTGAAGATATCAAACGATATGTAAAATCCTGTCCAGAGTGCCAACGAGTAGCACCTAAACATTGGACTGCACCAGCAACTCTGGGGGAAATGCCCATAGTGGGAACACCCTTTGAGAGAGTTGCCGTGGATCTTGTGGGACCTCTCACCCGAACCAAGAGAAGGAACAGCTACATTCTGACTCTGGTGGACACTTGTTCTATGTGGGGAGAGGCAGTAGCCCTGTCATCGATTGATTCTAAACATGTGGCAGAGGCATTGCTCACAATTTTCACAAGGTTAGGCTTTCCCAATCAAATCTTGACTGATAATGGCTCTCAGTTCAAGGGGAAACTAACTGAAGAAGTTTTCAGGATCTTCCAGGCCAAACACTTCCATTGTAGTGTGTATCATCCCCAAGGGAACGGCCAAGTGGAAAGATTTAACGGCACGTTGATGTCGATCCTGAGAAAGTTGGCACACGAAAAACCAGATACATGGGACCAGTAACCTGCACGCCCGCCCTCTTTGCTTATCGGGAGGTACCCCATAGTTCAACCGGTATGGCCCCGGCAACATTATTGTTTGGAAGGCCAATAAAAGGTCCACTCGAAGCTTTGTTAAGAACGTGGACTGATGAAAGGCAGAGGAAAACATTACATCTTCATACCAATATGTGAATGAGCTGACCACTCGTTTAAAAACTGGCTGGAAACTTGCCAATGAAAATTTGAAACAAGCCAGGAAGAAACATGCTGCCTATTATAACAGGAAGGCGAAAGACAGAGATTTGGCTGTGGGAGAGAAGGTACTGCTTCTTCTCCCCGGGAGTCAGAATAAGTTACAGATTGGATGGCAGGGTCCATATACAGTTCTAGAGAAGGTGTCTAGAACAAATTATAAGATAGATAAGAAGGGGAAAGAAAAAATCTATCATGTGAATCTCCTGAAGAAATATTTGGAAAGAGAACATCAGGAAGAGACACACTTGTTGACCTTGTCCATCGCCATGGAGATGAAAAAAAGGAACCACTTTCATCATTTGAATATCCATTACACCCCTGTGAGACAGCAGCACAGGTGAAAATCAGTACACATTTAACGAAAACTCAGAAACAGAGAGTGCAACAGGTTCTAAATAATCATGCAGAGGTGTTAACAGACCGACCAGGGCATACAAACCTATTGGAATATGATATGAAACTGATAGACCCCGAACCTGTCTGTATGAAACCATATTCGATTCCGTTTGCTAAGGAGAAAGCTTTGAAGGAAGAAATAGACTATCTGTTGAAGGAAGGAATTATTTCGCACAGTGAATCTTCGTATAGTTCCGGTGTTGTACTCTTAAGGAAGCCCTCTGGAGAACATAGACTCTGTATAGATTACAGGAGACTGAATGCTATTACAGAAGGACAGGTGGGATCCATTGCCGGATACAAATCAGTTGTTTGCCAGGCTAAATAAAGCTAAATATTTCTCAAAAGTGGATCTGAGTAAAGGATACTATCAGATTCCAGTAAAGCCTGAGGTTAGACCATACCTAGCTTTTAGTACCTCAGAAGGACACTATGAGTTTAATAGATTGCCATTTGGATTGAAGAATGCGCCTAGTGTCTTCTCTAGAATGATGAGAAAATTATTGGACCCTCTGAATAATCCATGTATAACAAATTTCATGGATGATATCCTTATAGCAACAGAAACATTTGAGGAACACATTGACTCTCTGAACATGCTGTTTAATCGACTTAGGGAAGCAAATTTAACAGCCCGACCAACCAAATGTTGCGTTGGATGTAAAGAATTGGAATTTTTGGGACACACAGTTTATCAGGGAAACATGACCCCTGACCCAAAGAATTTAGAGAAACTACAGAAAGCCCCGAGACCACAAACCAAGAAGGACGTGAGACCCTTTGTCTCATTATGTGGTTTCTACCAGAAGTATATCAAAAATTTTAATTCCATATGTGCACCGTTAACTGATTCAGACAGCACATCTTCGAAACAGGAGGTAGAAGAAATTGCATATTTTGAACGCAGCCACTTAGCTCTTTTAAATTTGTATATTTGGGTTCCTTAGGGCTTGCTGACAAAGAATATGTAAAACGTTACGCAAATAGTCTAGGAATTACCAAATTATAACCAAAATAAAATAGTGGGGGTGCCTGACAGCATGAAATCATTTCTGCTCATAAAATTTTTTTATAACGTGTTTGAAAAAAACATTACGTTACGGAAATAGCCTACCATGTTAACTCCTATTTGATTGGAGCGCAACAAATGTAAGACTAAACACGATTGGTCGGGCTATAAATACTATCTTGTGTTGTCAGGGGGAACGTGAAAAGGAGTACTTTTTTGAAAAGATGTGTGGACATGGTTTCATTGGGTAGAGCTGCGAATATACTCGATTCAGAGCGTCTGTTCATTGCCACATCTTGTAATAAACCTACTAAGAAGCAGTGCGTTGAGCACCAGTGTATATTTTTTATAAAATAAAGCCTGGGATATCGGCAGATCGGAGTTGTGCTATATTCATTGCCAGTCAACGAAACTGTTTATTATTCTATGAATTGTGGTAAGCTTGAAATATTCAATATCTTTTAATGAAAATTGAATGTAAATTGATAATTTATGTCTGTATATATATGTGTAGTTCAGTAGCAAACATGATGTAAAGCCTATAATGCTCCAGCCTGAACAGAAGGTGTCGGAGGAAAGTAAAACTGCATGGAATGGCCAAACAGTACACTGACACCTAGATGATTGACTAGAAAGAAATAATGCTGGAATTGCATAGGCGTAGTAACCATTAGGGAGGGAAATACTGGTATAAAGTATTTCAGATGAAGCTGACAGTTGACCTAACGCTCTGAACTCAATGTTTGTGATGTATTGTGCTCAGTGTAGAACTAGAGTATAAATTAGTTATGAAGTAGGAGGTACAACCTTCTTGTTTCAGGGACCGTGGTCTTAAAGTTATTGAGCAGCACCTGGTCAGAGCTTTGCTGAAGCCAGAGGTGGACAGCATACTCCTTGGTCCATATAGCAACCAGTGGGGTGGCTCCAGAACTCATTAAAGTAATCGAGCAGAGGAGTCTTTTACTGCAGTCATCACGCAAGATAAGAGAGTGTGGCCATGGAGCTCAACATTATGTACCCCCCTCTTAAAAATGACACTGTAAAAATAAACTTAAGAGGGGAATTTAATTGTTTTTAATGCCAGGAACTGAGAACATCTCCAATACTAGTTCCAACAAAGACAAACTATTGAAGTCATGATGACAAATACCAACAGAGCTTGAACAAAACAAAACCAGTATTACCTCAGATTACTACTACACAACTGACACACATAGGATACTATTAATTATATATGTCACTACAAGATTCATATTGATAAATTCTGTACATATAACTTGTAATTAAAATTGATTGTGATTCCTGGTTCCCTTTGTATTTGAATCAGGACACATATACATTCATGACAGCACTGAATACATATTGTTATTTGAAAAGTTATCAGTGACTCCTTTAAGATATCCTTGTAGAGTGTTTTATGTATGTGAGTGTCACTGTGTTGTCAAGTGTGGTGGAATAAATTAAATTGTTTATCTGTCTGTTGTTGTTATGACTTACACTTCATCATACACATACCCTAGACATATAAAGTAGTCATCACACTATTCCAGAATAATTCTGACTGAGGTATACATATGTGGCAGCAAGTAAGGTTATCTATAATACACTACTCTTATTAGATATAGATACCTTCACAGCTGATCTCAGTCAGTACACTAAGTCCCCTATAAATATTTATAACATCCCACTTCACCACAATGACATGGACAAATATGAAAACAGAGTTCTAATCAGCAATTATAATGTTGTGGACAAAGTATAAAACAGTGCTTTAATCAGCAATTATAATGCTGTGGGCAAAATATAACATAATGCTTTAATCAGCAATTATAATGTTGTGGACAAAATATAACATAGTGCTTTAATCAGCAATTATAATGTCGTGGACAAAGTTTAACCTAGAGCTTTAATCAGTAATTATAAATTTATGGACAAAGTATAAGATTGAGCTTTAATCCATAATTATAATGTTGTAAACAAAGTATAACATAATGCTTTAATCAGCATTTATAAAGTTGTGGACAAAAGTATAACATACACCTTTAATCCGTAATTATAATGTTGTGGACAAAATATAATATAGAGCTTTAATCAGCAATTATAATGTTGTGGACAAAGTATAATATAGTGCTTTAATCAATAATTATAATGTTGTGGACAAAGTATAAGATAGAGCTTTAATCAGTAACTATAATGTTGTGGACAAAGTATACCATAACACTTTAATCAGTAACTATAACGTTGTGGACAATGAAGAAAACAAAGATCTAATTAGAAATTATAATTTTACAACATAAACAGAGAAGTAAAAAAGTCATAGATTCAGTTGACTGCCGTTGACCTCGCTGTGGGAGTAAAACGTAACTGGAACACGGCCAATTCAGCACCACGCAAATTGCTAAGGGGCGCTAAGCTGTCAGGCGACGGCACCGTTATGATGTCCCCTGATTAGATTCCACTGTGAACCTATCTCTTCACCAATTTTGTTGCTGTCTCGCGTTCTCCTTCTTTCTTATGAGTATCTACCAGATCATCATTTATGTTTATTAGTTACAAAGGAATCATGTACAACAATTCAGTCGCTGTTAATTTATATCAGGGGTAGGCAACCAAGGAGTTGTCGGGATCTACTTTAGAAACACTAAGTTCTCTAAAGGTCTACCTTGATAAAATAATGTTAGTGGAGTTAGGGTGGAAAAACAGTTTGAATGTTAGCATAAAAAGTTTTTTAATGTCTGCAAACATGACCCCCCTTAAGAAAAATAATGGATGTCTGGCACAGAAAAAACACAGGTCTCATTAAAAAAAAAAAAAAAAATCATGTACCTATTCACAATAACAAAGATAGGTTTTTGTTGTTTCTACACACATGGACACAAAGAAACATGTCATGAAAACAACCTCTATCACTAAATGAAGGCAACATAAAAGACAGGAAGAGTGAAAATAGACGTGAAATACGATCAATACAAAATTGAAACTATATTACGTATATTTTTATGGAATGTTCACTTCACTTTGTGAAGTTTTGTCCACTTCACTTTGATGTTTGTACATCTCTTTTGTTTTGTGTCCTGTATCTGTGTGCATGTCTTTTTCGTGTGTCTGTCTCTATGTGTATGTCTATTTGTGTGTCTATCTCTTGTGTGTATGTCCTTTTTATGTGTCTATCTTTTTGAGTATATATTTCTCTATATGTCTGTCTATGTGTGTATGTCACAACGTTGTGGTGTCCCTCTTCATCAGCATTGTGTCTCTGTGCGACATTTTCTTATTGTGTGTCTCTTGTATAAGTATGTTACACATTGTGTTTCTCCATTGAAAGAGATGTGTCTCTGTCTATGTCTCGTATTTTAACTCTAATACCCTCTCTTACTGTGACACCATCGGTCATTCTCTTCTTCTCTTGTGCTTTTCTGTCTTTACCATTGGCACTGTCTGTTGCATTTTTTCTTCCCCAGTATGTCTCTGACTCTGTATGTGTGTGTGTGTGTTTCTCTGCGTCTTTCTGTTTTGCCTTCTACACATATTTCTTCTTTCGTGTGTGTGTGTTTTTGCACTTATCTAGCTTTACTATCTTTCATTAATAACAAAGACTCTCTGAGGTGATCACAAAATGCGAAACAGAGAGAAAGATAAACTCAGTGATCAAGCCTCTATTTTTGTATTTTATAAAACTGTTACGTCAAACCTGATCAACACAGCACCAGACACGTACCCTTCCTTCATTCCATATCCTTTCTTTATGAGTTCATCACATGACGTCACGCCAAGTTTATGCCCCCAGGCCCCGATACTAGAGATGTTACTCTCACCCATGTTCACAGTCTTCTCTTCAAGGTCTATAGTTGGTAATATTTGCTTGTTGATGTCACAGATACTAGCCTTCACCCTGAGTGCTGTACGAGACCTTGGTTGTAATCCTACCTCACGGGGATGACGTCCATTCAGCAATCTTACCTCCATCTCACCATTATTTAGAAATTTAACATTCCCCATCACACATGATGTCATCTCGTTGATATGCCAGCGTGGACTGTAAACCTCTATTCTTTCCCCTGACCTGACCAAAATCTTTAAAGTTCTCCACGTAAAAATCAAATGTGTATTTGCCGTGAGAGGGAGAAGAGGGTCCCTCTATCCGGTCTCTCCTCATATCTGAGCCTCTTTCTCGGTGATCAGCAAAGATTTCACGTTTGGACTTACATATATAATCATGTTAATATTATTCCTAGTTAGTTCAATTTTTGTTTCTCACCTGCCTCCTGTCCTTGTGTGAGGTCATCAAATTTGTTGTTGATATTTTTGTGTCCGTCATTCAGAGGATGTTTCCATATTTTTCTATGTTTTTCTTGACAGCAAACTGTCAATGTTCTCCTTCGCTGTATCCACATTTTCAGTAAGGGAAGTTAATTAATGTTTTGATCTCCCCTGTGTACTTTGAGAGGAATACTCTCATGGTTTTTGCGTGTTTGTACTGCTTCAGAGTTGGTTAAATGTTTCAGGAGATCTTCTTTAGCTGTATAAGTAGCTTTTGTTATTCTCTTCAGTACACGTCTCTAGTTCTTGTCTTAAGTGTTGTCAGTACTTGTCTTATATTCCTGTCTTAAGTGCATCTGTACTTATCCTAAATATCTGTCATGAAGTGTGTTCCGTCCTTGCCACATATTTTGTTAGTAAGTGGGAAGTAATTAATGTTTTGAACTAGTTTCATCTCCCTCTGTTACTTCGAGAAATGCTCACTTTGTACTGCTTCAGAGTTGGTCAAATGTTTCAGGAGATCTTCTGTAGCTGAATTAGTAGCTTTTTGTTATTTTCTCAGTATATGTCTCCCAGTTCTCTCTTGACCGTGTCAGTACTTGTCTTATATTCTGTCTTAAGTATGTCAGGAACTGAGGTCAATTGTCCCCTTCTAAAAACACGAATAGTATCAATAGTAGGCCTGGTGATCATCCTGTACTACTGTTTTTGAAATATTCTCCCATTTTCATGATGGAGT